>VOMN01110775.1:0-17945 GCA_014899125.1 Orchestia grillus
CTCAACGGCGCAGGGTTCAACGGCGCAGGGTTCAACGGCGCAGGGCTCAACGATGCAGGGCTCAACGGCGCAGGGTTCAACGGTGCACGGTTCAGTATTGGATGATACCGTAATAAGGAGTTCACAATTGGGCTATTCAACAGCGTAAAGTCTAGATGTGCGCGATACAGCAGTGCCGAATAAAACATTGCATAGCTTAGCAGTTCAGGATGGACGACACAGTTCTATTGAAATTGATGAGATTTCTTCGTATAGTTGGTCTCAAGTTCCATAAGTTTGCCTATGAAAGTAGTTCTCGAATATGCGTATTAAAACTTTCAGTTTAGACTACTGTACGCATGAAGTCGAAATACTGGACAACTATGACCAATGGTAACCACCGTAATGTAATTTATTTGAACAGGACTTGCTTGAATATTCGCTGCACCAGGAAGTATAGGCCTCATTGGACTCGTGTCAGCCTATCTGTGTAGTTTTGATACGCAGAAATTACCTACGGCACAACCGACAATGATTGCCATCTGAGGGTCGCCAACAATATTGCTAGTAATTTTGAAGTCTCGAGAGTTCACCAAAATTGCACAGCAGTTCGTCAAAGAACGTTCTTCTGCGACCTCTTCGGTTGATTTCAGAGTATGGCTACTCTACAATAGCACCACTTGCGCTTATGTTTGGTTTTTGATACAATATGATCTCCGCAGCAGGTGCTGGGAAGGTTAAATTCTAACATGTGCACATGAAATGGGACTCATGCGTAAGTTTATATACCCGTTCCGCCTCGCACATTCCACGGCAAGGGTTAGAAGACTGGATAAATAACAGGCTATAATGTACGGGAGCTTGTCGAGTGGTTTTCAGGTTACAAAGACCGTGCTACTATGATAGTGAAATTTATAAAAAAAATACGAGTACAGACATCTTGACAATAAGCCATGGAGGATATTTACTAGGTATCAACTCGAAGCAATGCGCGATTAAAATTTCATGGAATACCACATACTCTTATTTGATATTGAACAAAAGCGAATTTATCCGGTAGACATTACAACATATGGCTCAAAAGGGACATTCTATCTGTAACTTTTAGTAACACACGAAGCAGCAAACTCGTCGATACGTGAAGGCATTAAAGGTTCAAAGATTTGAAAGTCTCGCGGGAGCAGAAAACGTTCGCTGGCATCAGCCTCATCAGAGAAGCCAAGACCCTCGACGTAACCAAAGGCTGCTCAGGACTCGGTGGGGAAAAAAGTCGGAGAATGGCTCGTGAATTGCAGAAGCTTGCGGGTATTCCCCGCTCACGATTTCTCCACCGGTGGAACACCTCCTCATGATGAACTTGGAATAGAGCAAGCGTCGCCCACACGTCCTTATATGGCCACAAACTTCAAAGGACGCGTATGGGAGGAAGGTAAAATACACGCCGTAGAAATATAATTTCAAAACTTTCCATTACGAATAAATTGAATGTCATGTAATGTTTGGGAATTCAACGTCGATAACATTAGGCATCGCTTCCACCCACGAGCAAAAACTATTGGAATCAGGTTTGATAGCCCAAGTGATATTACAGATTCGAGACTGGAAGATACCCGGTAATGGAAGTGATGCGCCCTGCGCCACAGTCCAGTCTAAGTTCGTAAACTGAATGACAAAAGAGTAGGAATATAACTTCAATACTATGAGGAAAGATGCTATGTGACTATAATACTCCTTTGCACCCTGGTGGTAGCCAACGTTCGAGAATATCATGTTGACGTTAAATTCATCAGTTTGCGCGCATTTCAACTATTGCAAACGACTGCAAAACTTGAACTTATTGTGTTAGACCTCGACGGCATTTTCAGTGGGGGAAACTTTGCACAGTCGAACAGTTTTGACCTCCTATTCGAGCGTCGCCAGTGTCAGGACACGTGCTAGTGGAGTGTGACTAGTAAGTCACACATAAGTTACTTCACTTTAAACGGGCTGAAACGCGTCAATGAAGCCCTGGTAACTAATGTGACTCATTCATCACCTGTTACAGCTTGAAATGAAACCTGTTTTTGTCATTCGTCGCTCCCGCTGCTCGCCGGCTGCAGATCAACAATGCCGAACAAGGAGCTAGTGCTAGAAATTAACTCAGGGCGTTAAGTGTTAAACCACAATCTTTGTCATCGACCTCATAGTGGCTCCTAAGGACAACTATTCGAAGCGCTATTTCTATAATCCTTGAATATTCAATTCATAAAAAAACAACGTCTAAAAAGATCTATCATCCAAACCCTAGAAATCTGTACATTAAGTGCCTAGTCACCGATGCACCCAGCGTCATGCTTGCGGTCAATATTGACCATCTCTTTGAAAGGATGGCCCAGCAAACAAACGGCCTTCCGTTGATCATCGCGGGGAGCTTGCATTTAACAATTTAAGGACCAAGAGGCATATTTTTCCTGTACTTTTTAAAGGGACTCTAAATGTGACTGTACATCTGGAAACGCACAACATATGGAAACCAGGTATTCATACTATGGTAGTAACATCCTCAGTGATTTTATAGAAATTTGACTCCTTTTCTTTTTGAATCGCATCTGGAGTCAATTTAAACTCGCAGGACAAAAGCATCATTTGGTCCTCATAGGGTTAGAGGTAGGTCGTGAGCAGCATGATCGCGGCTCCTTGGGTAAACGAAACGATACGTTTCAGCCAAGTAAAATCTTGCGGTTCACCGCTGACGAAGAAGTAAATTGTGAAAGCGGACTTTCGTAGCAGAAGCTCAGGATGAATGTAAGATAATGAATTTGAAAATAATTACATTGCACATTTACAGGAAAATATTGTTAGAAGAAAGACTAGGTTGATGAGCTGAAAACTCTTTAGTGTGTGCTTCACTCGCTATGGTGAATTCAGGTACACATATTTCCGCGAGGAGAAAAAACATTACAAGTGATCGACTAATTGCAAGTGGTAAATTAAACAATAGCCCTGTGATGACGTCACAGTGTGAGGAAGATACAAGTGGAAAATACAGCTCAATATACAGCCCCTCATAAGTATTTAGTCACCGCAAGCATTGTTGTTAAACGATTATCTTATTCATCCTTCGAAAGTAATTTTCATGAAAGAATTACACCAGACAAGCTCGAATGTACCAATATACAGGGTGTTCCAGAAGTAACTGACCCTTGCGGTGATGAGTAAATAGGATACCAAATTGTAAGGCGCCGAAGTAGCTGACCCTTTCAATTTGGATACATCTTAATAGGACGCCTTACAATTTGATCTCCTATTTACACATCAACGCAAGGGTCAGTTTCTTCTGGGACACTTTATATTTTCATGACCTGCTGCACCTTGTCGGCTAGAGATGTAAGAGAGAAACTTGGGGTTTTTAGTCCGTTTATAACTCTTCATAGTTTCCCCAGCGAGCATAAGCCCGGTGTTCAACGAGACGTTTCCACCGAAGCCTCAGAGATTAGTCACAAGAGATTGTTTCCAAGACTGTAGTTCAAGCGAAAAAGCACCGAATATTCTAAAGAGCGAGAGTTTCTCTTCATGAAGAACACAGGCTCGAAGGGCCCTGACCGTTTGCACCCTCCAGAATACCCAAGCAGTAGGAAGTCCATTGCACAGTCTCCCCTACGTTCACTCGTAGTATGAGCCTGCCTCGAGAATTTCAATACAGGAGTAAAATGTATATTGTACAAGAACATACCCCTGTATGTATCTCAATAACATGAAGGCAGGACGAGACAGGACTCTCCAGCAATGTTAAAACGGCCTCGCGTGCACTTCAAACGGTCTCGGACATGCCAGAGGCGATGTAATGTGAAGCTACGGGGCATATTCCGACCGAAGTATTGCTCGAATCGAGACAATTTGCTGGTCTGAAAGTAGTCCTTGGTTGTTGCACGACGGACTTCAGCCCGGTGGCCCTACAGCCAATTTTGGGATTTTCTTTTTCAGGAATAGAAGTAAGCCGATAATTCCGACACACTCTTTTTCTGAAAGATTTTCCGCGGCTTCACCGCACGGAGAACAGGGTGCATGGAACTACAGCTCACATTACGTGAATATCACTTCCAGTTTCGAAGGAAATATAGTTTTTCGATGCAATAAAATTGGCCAAGTGGTGAAATTTCGAGGCCTGACCTCCGGCACACTGAGCAAAACACCCCCAAAGCATTCAGTGAAGACGCTATGATGGCCACGAAATCGCCAGTCTCAAAATATAAATCTGCTGAATCACGACTTTCTTCACAACACGCCGTCAGGAAGGCAACGATACCAGCAACCGTTTCTTCAAGGCTGCAATATTTTTAATAGAAAGGAAACAGTCTGGTGCTAGTTAAAACTGATGATATAGCGAAAAAAATATCTTCCGCTATATTTCCTAGCGTGCAATATTCTTAATTGATAGAATGGAAACGGTGGTCTTGTATTAGTTGGAAACGATGTGGCGAAAATTTTTTATAGCGCTATACCTTAAGATGTTATCCCGATATTCTTTCTCATTCTAAATAAGCGGTGAAAATGGAAAAAAGTAGCTCACAAATTCAGTTTTATGTACATAAAAGCAAATGATATTCCCACAAAGCTGATTAAGAACAGTAACTTTAAATTCATTTTCAAAATGCGAAAGTATCCTTGTATTGAATAATACAACTGCCTCACTCGTCGTGCGCGAAAGCTCCTCTATTGCCGTAGATTAAATTGCGGTATCAAAATAATTATTATAAATATTTATCGACGCGGACTTCAAATAATTATTTCGTATTCAAATACCAAAAAGAAATCAAGAACAGCCATGAAAGAAAATAATTTTATCCCCTTCACATCACACTTGAAACGCAGGAAATCCGACTTGAGGCATGTACACTTCAGAAGCGTTGCAGAATAAGGAAAGCGCTCGAACAGATACAAGAGACTCCATGCGTACGCCCACAGCGTTTCTAAAACCAATTTCTGCACAGTTTAGAACGGGGCTCCTCGTTCGTAATTAGTGATGTCGAATGGTAACTTTTGTACGATGACTTGCGATGAGTAAATGAGAAGAGTCGGGAAGAATAGCCTCGGAGTACATGGTGAATCTCAGCACCGCCACCGTCGCAGCACATGCCAATAATAATGAATGGCTGGCCAAAACAAACGTTAACTGGTGGCGTCTATCACGATGAACTGCACAAATCTGGTTCAGGCATTTATCTTCAAAATATTGTGGATACCAGATAATGTTGGACCATGCAAGCGAAAAATATTTGTAATGATACAATTCGTTAGATTTGAACACGCGTGAAAACAAAACCATCCTGGATTTTGTGAAAACAAGAGACGAGAGGACATTTATCAGATGTGCCTTTTAAAAGCTTAACATGTTGAGTTGCGCATGAGAAGTTGATATTCATTATAGAGGTAAACATGGCCACGTACTTTTCTCCATTCAACGATATTCCATTTACTAGACGATTTTTCTTTTCTGTCTCTCCTACTTTCCCGTCTCTTAGCCCCGTTCTATCATTGAGAAGCACCCTGAAAATTACTGTCATAAAAACATGCGGCATTGCGCATAAAAACCTTCAGGACTATGTCGCAGCTTTCATCGTATTTTGCATTGAAAATTACCCAAGCTTCTTAATTAAACGGCGAGGACGAAGAACAATCGAAATTTCTCCTCTACCTGAAATGCAGTAGCAAGACAGAAAATCCAAGGCAAACTTGCGCAGCTTCCAACGTGACACACATTCGAGCCAATTTTGTGCACTGGAGACGGGCTAACCTGATTCATTCATTGGTCTAACCATCGCAAAAAGAACTTCAGCGTTCGTATGAATTGATTCCACTATCTCATACACAAGTGAAGAAACCGTAATTCCGTCATGTCAGTTGAAGGGAACATTTAAACGAGGAGCTCAATTTCACAGAAGAGATTGTCGAAACTAGACTGAAAACCTCAGGAAGTTTGAGTTCGAGGAGTGCACAACAGTTAGCAGGCAATATATTTCACATGTTCGAATATCAATCTGATGACATTTCACGCATGAAAAAATACGTACACCACATTCAATAACTACATTCAACGCAATAATTACGAAGGTCACATAAAAGAATGTGCACCTGAGAAAGGATGTACACCGCTGAATGATTTTACGCTTCAGAAAATGTTACAAATTTATGCTTTTGGCCCTATAATCTGGATATTTCTATTTTTACGCTGCTAGCCAAGAGAATTCCCTCGCTCGAAACGAGGTCAGACAGGAATCGTTCTGGAATTAAAACGCCCACGAATTTTGAGCGATTTAAAAACGGCTGTATTAGAAGACAGTTATTCTCCGTATTTTTAAGCGTGGATGAATTCTATGGCAGTTTCTTTTTTTAAGGTTGAATTCAAATTTGGATAACCTAAAATCAAGCTCTAATACAAGAAAGCATTTAAACACAAATGTATTTTATTCATCGATGCATTTTGCATTGTTTTGTTTCTCTGTCCTTGCAATTTATCACTAACACGACATCCATCGATTGAATTAGGGAAACGCGAACGATGGCGATTCAAAAAGTTTCAGACTGCACGCAGGTTTTCAATCCTTTTTCACATCGGAACGAACACGGTAATGAAAAACCGCGAGCTCGCTACGACTATTCCGGTCCTCGACACCAACACTACCACGGACTTGCGCTCAGTAGGTGCACCAGCCGCCACAACTTTGTTATCTATAATGAATGAGCCGCTCTCGTTCTCGTCGTATATCAAGGAAGTAAAGCTCGAGCGTCTGGCACTGCATATCAACGGAAACGAGTAATGTCATCTCGAAGTCGACTATAAAACAATGCACTTCACACCTCAATAAAGGTTGGGGACAGGCCTGGCACTCTGTCTACCAGGCCAACGCGCGTCGCCGAGTTGGGTGTCAAGAGTAGCTTGTATTTTCAAAACCTAAACATTGAGCGAATTGTTCAAGGGTACTGATCAGACCAAGGTTGCAATATTTCACGTTAAGATATTGATAACGTCTATAAAACGCGATAATTTTTTTTTAGATAATTCACGTAGAGATAGGCTTGTATATTAATCTATGTGTCTGAATTGTAGCGTAATGTAGTCCGCATAATCTCTACAATATTTGCATTTGGTAACAACGAATAAATTTTCGGGTACACAGACTATACGATAATCGTATTTGTCAAAGAGTTACAGGAAAAATAGATTAAGATTGCTCGACGCATGAGCAGTAAAATCTATGATCTTTCATACACATAAGCCACAATCATAAACCCTCTCTTTCGGAACTAACCCTTCCAACCCTGAAAAAAAGTTTATACAGATTATTGCAGTATCTATAATTTTTATGGTTGACAGTTAATTCAGCGTAAATTTTCTTCGGAATGGAAACCGCTGCAAGTAATGCGCTCGTACCACAGCGTTCCAACATCAATTTGAAAAATAAATTAAACTACATCAAGTTAGTGAAGTACTGAATTACTCGCGATAAATGTAAACTTGTACGCGCGCCCCGCCAAAAATGGCGCCACAAAAATATGTTGATTCCTGTTGATGCCTTCTTGTTTCAGGCAGATCTCATGTGAAACATTTTTAGAATCATTGATCTGGGCCGCCTTCTTTGATACAGTCTCGCTGATTAACAAAACAGACCCGATTACGAAGACATGAGAATTTTCACCCAACTAATTCCTGAAGATGGGGCGGAAGCGAAGTATATAAATAAACACACCTATGGAAGTTATTACTTGTATTGTTTGGGAACAGTGTATAAGAAACGGATGTTACCATGGATACCGAATTACAGTTTCCAAACATGATATTTATTACTTATAAATGTTTTATTCGTGATTGCTCATTTGATGAAACAATGAAATGGTATAACAGATACGAAAGGGAGCTATTTTTAGCATTTTCTGCAAGTTATTGAAGAAGCGTTAGAGAAATAGAATCGACACATTGACCCGGAACCGAATTTTCGTCCATCGAATTACTGATGAAGTCAGGCGGACGGACGGGGCTCTTATTATGCAACAGAAGATTCTGCCCCAGTGTCGAGGCATCGCCATACACTCACAAAACTAAAACGCAATCAATCAATAAGTCTCACGAGCGCAAAACTGCGAATCAAAAACTCGAAAATAAATGGTACTCGGAAGATTCATTGGAAATGTCAGAAAATGGGCTGAAAAAATCCATCTTTTACACTTCTTTTACCGGGACTTCAACATCTTCGGTATTCTTAGTTGATTTGTTGCTCAAGAAATTGTAACGTGAGGAGTGAATTCACTTCACACGAGTCTGACTTTGATCGATTGCTTTATTATCAAGTGAAGAATTTATTGGCTGAGCAGTTTGTGGAGGACGAGTTGAGCAACTTTATGGGTTAGGAACGTCAACGTGTAAACTTCTTTTGATATTAAACATTTTTACATAAAAAATTCTCATGAATTTTTCGTGAATCTCCATTGAATAATAGCCCATGCATCTATAAAATGAGACACGAGAAGCTCATACACCTGAGAAACGTAGAAATAGACGAGATGTAAAATAGATACAGCTATCAATTGAAAACACAAAAAAAATATTACACGAATGCACAATTGTAAGCAAATCGCTTTTTACAAACGTGACACGCAAAAAGTTGTTGCGACAAAAATTGTGAACTCGTACAGCTAACATTCTCACTTCATCCTTTTTTTGGTGCAATAATTTTAACACAAAAAAGTAATTGTAAATATTTTTTAGCTCTTCGAGTCAACTTCTACATCGTTCCTCAGCTGACTGATCAATTCATCCATTTCCCTCAGCTGACTGATAATTTTCTCTACTCCGTGATTGATTTTAGCTATTTGCTCTAACAATATGTACGAAAGTAGGAATATCATCGAATCTCTTCGAAATAACCGCTGAAAGTTATTTTCCCACGGCGTTGTACGTTCCTAATGTCGACCTTACAAATGTTAGCCATCAACTTGCAGCCAATGAATACTATTCAGAAATTATCATTTACCAAAATTTCATCGCAAACACGTTTGGGCTCAAAACATTCCAATTAAAATGCGCCTCGGCACTTTAGCAATACCGCTCTAATTGAAGTTGTTTTGTAAAACAGAGCAATCGCAGCAAGCCGCGAATTCCATGAGTTTTTAGCCAAACATGCAAAATTCAACATATCGTGGGCTAGTACTTCCCCTACAAAGCCAGGTGCGTCGAGGCACGTAGGTACTCCGTGAGTGGTGAGCGGAAAAGAGATAAGTTACGCCTTGCTCGAATTTTGCCTCCCACCGCCTACTATAATACAACAAAAGATTATCGATTGATTTTATGATTATGCGGACCCCACTTCGCCGAACATAAAGGGAGTCGTAGGTGGGTAGATATGGTCCTGGGAAAATTAGTCAAGGACATAAATAAAATACCGACGCTTACTGTTGTCTCAAAAACTATGCATATCAATGACTCGTAAAAGTTCTGATGCATCCTAGATTGCGTTTAAAAACTTCTCCCATGGCGGATGGACCAAACTAATTATCGATTATTCTGCACTGTAATTATTATCAAATAAATATGTGACATAAACTTAAAAAGAAACGAACTGGAAACTCACACAAAGTTAATTGCAATTCCGCAATAATTTGTCATTTACAAATACATATTGCACGATGTTGCTTTCAGACGACAATGTTACTATCAATCGACAATCCAAAAAAAAATCGGAAAATATTTAATTGAGTTCAACAGTCGTTTCAAAAGGAAATTGAACTAAGTCACTAAAAATGAACTTTTCGGCATGAATTTTCTTTTTCGAACATATGCATTCACCATCCTAAAAAAACAAAACCCAAGAACTTTGGCTTACGCGGAGGTGCATCTTTTCATTTGAATGCAAAATGTGTGCTCTACAGGATTAACACGAACTCAAGTCCCGACTTTTGGACAGCGAAGCTGCTTGGTTGCACAACCTCGTATCTGGTGACGACATGCTGTGACCGACCATCGGCTCCGCTCTAACCGGAAGCCAGCTCGGTCAGGCCGCGACGTACGGAGTAGCTACCAGAGTTATATCCGCCCTAGCTCGTGTCCGTGCGTACCCAAGCTACTCTACTTAGAGGGGAAAAGGCAAAGATAAAGTTCAACAGAAGCAGCCGTTTGCGCTGTAGTCCCCCAACCGGATATAGCATACGCTCTTGAGCTGAGTTTTCTTTTCAGTGTTTTTGTACAAACTAATATGATCTTAGGAACGTTGGGATGTTTTTATTCGAAGATAAATTAAAGCAATTATCCTTACAAATGAAAAGAATAATTGCTTCAATTTCTATTTAAAATGACTTGAAAAATAATTTTAAACCCAGAAATAGGAGTTTTTAAAGATTGCTTCCCGAGAGCAACACTGTGCCGTGATGGGTTAAAGCTGCCCATGTACTGCACTGTCACCGTGGAAAATCAACGACAGGCGCTACATCCTTTATTTTGCAGTGCATCTTGAGTACTGAAAATAAAATCATTAAGGCCCCAAATTTGAAATGAAAAAAAACGCTTTCCATGAATCACTAGAGCCTCAAAATGTTATGAAAAATTCTGTAAATAAAATTTGAAAATAAAAGCGTAAAGCAATGAAAGGCCGGTCACTAAGGCGAAACAGAATGTGACTTACGCATCACTGAAATGCTGAAACGGATATTCAAGTATCCGCACACAGAGTGCAATTTAAGGAACTTGAAAAAGAAAAGGAACTTGATAAATCGTTTGAGAGGAGCATGATATTTGACACGAAAAAGAACAAAAATTGAAGAAGCTCGTTTGCTAAGCAGGACATGTGGTGTAGTAACACAGTCCTACAAAGATCCAGTTAGGTCTGTTTATCGAATTTTCCAAAACCCTCTTTAATTTCTTTCAGGACATCACCCTGATTGCAGAGATGGAAACGAAGAGCAGTCACTCCAATAATAGCATTATGTGATGTGATTTTTCCTAGAAATTCAGTGCTATTTCTCAACTTCTTTTAGTGCAAAACAATAACAAATTATGTTATTATAGTTAAACATTATTAGTTAGTTTGAAGCTCCCTTGCCACATGGAATGCGATCTCAAGAGAGCAAAAAGAAGGAACCATTTAGTATGGACTTTAGAAACCTTGGAATCTACGCACAGGTTTGTTCCCACTCAAGATCCCATGCGCATAGAAACAGCAAGTTAGGAAAAAAAAAGAGGAAGAAAAGATAAAGAAACAAACTAAGAAGGCTCGAAAAAGAAAAGAATCAAAGTGGGCACGAAAGATGGAAGTCTCGAAGGCCTAGCTGAGGTCAACCAACGCGTATCAGAATAGACAAACCTGACCAACCTAACTTCATTGCCTATGACCTATCCAATGCTCTGAGGGCAAAATGTCCATTATTCCTATGAAAGTCGGCTTTTGTATTTTACCGTATCATATGTACCACTGGTGTAATACTAAAGAAAGATAAATTTGATAACTCTTTGACCTGACCACAGAAGTAAAGTTCGATCAGGAATTTTTCTTGTTTAGCTACAAAAAAATTGCAAAAAATAGGAAATTGTACTTTATCCCAGAATAAGAAAAACTATTTTTTTTGCCCTGTGTAATCAGCAAAAGAGAACTCTGAATCGCGAGGCGAATTACAGATATGGAGCGGCACGTTCTTGCACAACTCGATGTTTTTGACGCACGTTAAAACCAGCCACAAAACCTCATCACGATTCATAACAAAACCAAAGCTGCGTGTGACCAGCCTGCGAGATGATACTCCGACTTGGGTCCCACTCCCTGCGCGCGTTGCAGTACTTCTCTGACATCGCACGTAGGAACTGCACGAAGCATTCCTGTGCACGATTCCTGAATCTGCTAAGGATACACTGAATCTTTCTCAATAACCATCAGTAGAATAGGCCGAGTTGAGTCCAACACAGACATAGGCTTCTAAGTTGAACCTCAAATGTGTATTTATGAACGTAATACTTGCCGAAGTAATTCAACAGTTTTACTCGATGATTCTTTCACTCTTCGCACACATGCTACAGTGCTTTGGAGCTAAACGCGATGATGTTGTAGAGCAAGCAGCTTTTAAAAGTTAGCTTTTAACCAAAGAGTCTATCCTAAATATTATTTTCCATTTTTGCATTAAGGCTTCGGCTGAGTCACGAGGGCAAATAAACAATCTATTTCAAATTGAAATATAGTCCGAATGACAGTGCTGCATTTTACATAATATCTTTGTACTTTGTGAGCTACCACAAGTGAAATAAATTCGTTGCTTCGTGGAACCGTTTCGACTAAGTAAAACTACCTATTTTGTGCACCTGGGAGGGGTAGGTTGATCGTATGGTTACTGAAGTATGAAATACTTTTATACAATACGAGTAAAATTTGAACCAACCTACATTTTAGCAAAAACAATGCGTTTCGTTTGAGGACTAACACTACACATAAACTTCAAGTCTCGTTCAGTACCATTCAGTGCAGGTCAGTAAAATTGCCAATTCATTTACGAGACGAGACAATTAATACAGGCTTCGTTAGGTCAAGTCGAACAGAGACTCTTCTGTGCTCAGGAAAACATTTGCATTCAGCCTAAATATGTTGCCCAATGAAGCCAGTGTCGTCACCCTAGCTGCGGTATTTACTGCCTAGACGAGATGACTTCGCATCACGGTGGTCATTTTCACGTATATTCAAAAGGAACCACCAATGCCAGAAAATTTTAAGGTAAAATGTGAAGATATAAAATTGAACATTAAGGTCACTAAATAGTCGCAGAATTCGGTGTTTTGAGAAACGCGTTTGCAACTGAGTCGTGAATGCTCCCGTGTAAGGAAGAACATATCAACGAAAGGCAATTGATAATTGTTTTCTTACTCAAAATGAATATGTTCAACCTAATAAAGAAAAATATTCCCATCTTCAAGCATTTAGAAAGAAATATTTTACATGCATTACAGTTACGGATGTAAAAATGGTTGGCCCTTCGATAATGCCATGACTTCAAGGAACCAACAAATAAATCAAAACGTTCAGGACCCGAAAACTTGTCACTTCAGCGATGAGCCGATCTCCAGTTTCGAGCTCGGCAGGGACAAAAAGCTCTGTGGTCAATCTCAAGGGCAGGGGAAACGAATTTCGAACGTGAATCATGTCGTCTCAGAACCGCAGTTGGAATGAATTTAGCTGAAGCCGAGTTTGATAAATCTGAACTGCGGGAGAGCGTAAAAATGCTGTTTGTAGGTACAGAAATAATGCTCAACACATTTATTGAGCATCAAATCTCAGTGCACATGTACTTGAACATTTCATCTACGTAACAAAACTATATCAGCGTGAATGCAGTAGTGAGCTCCACGGAAAAAAAAAAGTCACCTGCCACTAATATGGAGTAAAACCTTTCCGAGCAAGAATAATGGAGGCAATCGTACGCGGCATGGAGTTTACAAGTGGCTTAATGTACACTTGATCGATTTTAAACTAGTCTTGCATTAACTGATCTCGCAGAGCGGCGTCAGTACGTAAACGGTCTTCTTGACGTCTAACTTGTCGTTCTAGGAGGTCCCCCAAATTTTCTTTCCGGTTCATGAAACTTCACGAGATCTTCAATAAACACCACGCTGGGCGTCATTGCTACAGAGACAAAATCGCGATTCATACGACCACACGGCACTTCTCTCCTCCTTTATAGTTCAGCGTGCGTGTGCTTTGGCCCAATTTAAACGAGTGACCGCCTGGGGATGAGTTAATATCGGAAATACGAGCCACTCTGATCCATACATTCGTTGCACGGAGTTCCCTACGAAAAGTTCATTCAGTAACAGAAGGAGAAAGGCCATCATTGACGTTTCGTAATAGTTCCATCACTGATGGAAAGCGATTCCGGTCCACAACTCGAAACACACATCGGCGGTTCCTAGGTTAACATTTTCTTCCGATCGTAATTTTTTCTTAAATTGCTTATGGACCCGAATGTTTCCATAGTTGATAGACCCGCATAAGAGTGCGGCATGAAAGCCCAGCCAATTGCACCACTTCCTTTATGGGGGACCCTCAGCCAGACCAGACACAGTAGCTTTTTTTGTCACTCCGAAACGACTTGCTTTCGTCCCATTGTTGCGGGGAAACTAAGAAACAAATCTATGCCTTGTCAGCTCTGTATGAAGGCTGATGCTGTTTCAGTACATGCATATAACCTGAACTTCAAGAGCACAGCTTTGAAAACCGATTGATGAACATAGTCTCTGGAGCTCGAAAAAATAGGTGGCTAATTTTTATCAGGGGAGCTTGAAGAGTGGATGTCATCGTATTAAACACAAGTACGCGTATACTCAAGAAATACAAAATTTTGTTCATCCTAATTAATCTCGTACCGGAGTCTTCACGAAGAGCATTGCAGAAACTGCAAGAGCTACTAATATTAATAGAAAAGTTGAAAAGAGAGCCAGTTAAAAGTTTAAAAAGTTCTCTGTAAACTCGTGAAAGATATTTATCTTATAGTACGTCATTAGTGAGAGCGAAGTAAGGAAAAGGACAAGAGAGAACCCACGTACCCCGCCAGACAAAAACACAACCAAAATCCGCCCATTTCAACAACGTCCTGGCCCATAAAGCCCCGATCATTTTTTTCAATTTCCTTTAGCAAAATATCATGTATTCATGTGATAAAGAGAAGAGTCGTTAGCAAAAAAACAACAATTTTCGAATGTTTTTAGTATCAAATGTTCAACGCATTGGCATGAACGAATTTAGGAGTGGTCCAACACGCGAGTGCTCCGAGGACAACGGGCAGACCTCTGTAACGGAGCATGAGCGTCGACTTTTAACGAGATCGGACCAGAGTTGTGCTCAATATTGTTTTTTAAAGGGGAGCTTGAAGATCAGGTGTTCCGATATGAACTTCAAAAATATTAAATTGGAGATTGATGTCCACGAAGGTTATTCTCGTTCAGTCGAATCTTCATTAAAAACTTGAAGGCGAAGAATACCGCACGCAATGGAAGCATTTTACTTTATTAGAAAAACTTTAGACAAGGACAAAATGCAATGTGATAATTAAACATTACGTCCCCATAAGTATACAACGGCGTAGCATCATTCCTAAAATTTCAACGAAGTAAAACGTTATCGCAACGTGCACTTCTCTTTGCCTTCAAGTTTTTATTGAGGTAAACGTTACTAGAGAGGACGAAATTCCCTCAAAAAGTAATGGTCGCCTACAATGAGCTCCCTTGCTGCCCCGTCTAATCCTACATGAAATGCTACGTAATCCCACAATGTAAACATTTCGATTTACTTGGCTGAACTCTTGGTTGGAATTGCGTGTCGATTTACCCAAAGGTTTCGGATAATTCAACACAAACGATCAACTCGTCCCCGCCCATGCAGCAGCAGCAGGCTGTGGTCACAAGCGAAGCTTCGCAAGTTCACAACCGCAGCGGCTGATCGTAGGTTGCCAGATGTCGCCCTAGGCAACAATTAAGGCGACATCCGCTGTTACCACAGGTGCATCCTAATCCCTCCGTGTGTCCCTCACTTAGGCTGGTCAGTGAATAAAAGCCTATTTTTAATGTAGGTCGCCAATGACTTGTTGCACTAAAACAAAAACCATTGCATTATCTGTCAGAATTCTGCCAATTTAGATAACGTTTATACCTTCTCAACGAAAACGATCACTGCGGCGAAATTCGGTTAATATACGGGTCATCCATTCGAATATTTTGCTGATTTACCGCAGTGTCCTAAAACCAGCGAGAGCGAGAAAAAAATACTGCGTTAACATCTTGGCTGAGAAGCACAGAGTGAACATAAAAGAGAAATTTAAATCGTATAGAAACAGAGCTGTCTCCCCTAAAGCGATCAACGAGAAGAGAGAGAAACAACAGGCGTAACACATGAACCCACAGCAGACCTCCGCAACAAATTCGATACCTTGTGCCATTAGTAGCTCGTCAATTAAATACGCAAGCGAGAGGAGCTACAGGCGCTATTTCCCTCAGCTACACCTACGAGAGCATATATCATCAAAAAAGTAAATTTATTAATTCCAACACGTTTTATCGTTCGGTTTTCAATGCCTCACTACTACTGACGCGTGAGGGATGCGAGGATTTAAGTTTCGTTTTCCAAAAGAAGCACTAAGATTACGTGCAAAGTGGTGCCTCTCTCTCTGAGCCGGGAATCAAACCCATACTTCCCAGTTGCGAGGCTATCACGTTAACCAATGCGCCATGGACCCAACACACCTCTTCGCGCAGAGCTAAGGAATCCTACAAATCTTAGTACCTCTCCGAGGACTCTCAACCTCCTAAACACGCAAAAGAAGACTCCTTTCATAGCGTGCCTCATAAAGGAGTAAACTAAAAAGAAATCCCCGAAATGAAAATTGTGTAATACAGAAGTATTCAATGCACCTGAAGGATATGAGTTAACTTGGACCGACTTGTCACAAGAAAGAAATTAAAATCTAGTTTCGAAGTAGTTCTCGAGAATCACGGGTACCCGCTGTTTAACAACTCAGAAATCCTGTTTTGCCTAAGTTCCACGGGGATTAGAATGACTTAGAAATCCCAAATATCAATGCTATGAGCTTCACAAACAGATACAAAAGTTGAAGAGTTCTTGGGAGACACGAATTATGTACTGACCGTGCGCGATGGAGACGTTAACTACCTTATCCTTCCCAGAAATCGGGAGGAGGACGCAAGATCAATTAAGATCACTTGACTACAGGCGATCCTCGGCATACGTACGGCATACTTACGTTAAGCGTCATTTGATTTGTGCTCTTAATTCTTAGCTTCAAGTACTCGAAATGTGTGCTTTTGGCGCAACGCATATGTCGGGTACCTGCCACTAGAAACTTTGAACACAAATCAAATGGGGCTTCACAAAAGTACGCCAAATGCGAAGAAACATCGCATGCTCGTAACTTGACCCTTACGCTGCTTGGTACTGATCTTAATCGTGGAGAACGCAATCGCCTCTGCATGAGATCGACATGGCAATGGCACGCGTCAGTGGTGAACACTTTCCACCGATGAGATCAGTCACGTAGCGAAAAGGTTAACTTGCATCAAGATTGGGGTATTAATTAGTATAAAACTTCCTATCCACATGAAATGTGATCCAAAGAGAAGGTACCATTGAGCATGTACTGTAGAAAACTTGAAATTTATGCACAGGCGTGTTTTTACACAGGATTCCCTGCGCACAGGAAAACCAAGTGCTTTCGAACAGGGAAGCCTGATAGGTTCCTGTTTTTGCGGCCATGCGCACTCGCATTTGAACAAGACACATGATGCTTCAGAAGAAGCTTGAGATATGTTAATATATCCAAACAAGGTGTAATTTGAGCCTAATTAATTCTTTGTTTACGGTAACATTTTCTAAAAACAAGCTCATAAATCTCCCGAAATAACTTTGATCGGGTAATTGCAAGCTTTTTCGTTTATGTTACTCTGTGCTTTCCAGTTGAAATATTCACGCTGTTTTATTTTCTCTCTCGCTGGTTTTAGGAAACTGCGACAAAACGGCAAAACCGTATTTTAACCAAATTTCGCTGCAGTGATCGCTCTCGTTGAGAGGGTGTAAGCGCCAGTCCTATGAGCAGCCAGCCTTCCTTTCCCTCATTCATTAGGTATAAAATTGCAAACCCGTCGGCTTAGGCTCAATTGCAAAAATGACATCCTGTTCTCATGCCCTTAAACGGTAAGTCGTGATGCGAGAGGACCACGCACGCTGATGATCGCTGTCGCATTCAGAACTGATCAACTCCTCCCCTTCCAGACATTAGTACTGGAGAACAGCATCAACGAGAGAATGCTCACCTACAAACGTATTCACCAATCCTGAAATACTGAGAAAGCCAAGATATACCACAAGCTACAAGTTAAAATCCCGAGAAAACTAGAGGAAACATTTAAGGGTCCTTACGTATTATCGGGAGGACTTTTGATTTTTGCTTTTTCT
>VOMN01110778.1:0-13134 GCA_014899125.1 Orchestia grillus
AATAAATACACTTTTTCTTGAACGTTACAAATACTTATTTGACCAACTGTACATGCAGTGTTAGTGTGAGTAATTTCTATACCTCTTTTAATGAGTACAGATTTAGTAGATTCCCTGTTTTCTAGGGGGAACTAGGGTAATCTTTACTTTATTATATTTGAGCAAATTTGAATACTCACCTTAATTTTAACTTACATTTAACCAAAATCTAACCCTTAATTGTAAATTTAGGACAAACTTTATCGTTCATAGAGTTGAATTTCCTTGTCAAATCAATTTGCTCAGCTGTAAACTTGGCAGGGACATTTTTAGATAGTAATCACATCTCTAAAGTCCCAATCATATTTGCTTCCAAAAATGTTTAAACTAGAAAAGCTGGTGCAATGCTGAATGCAACTTGGGCTGATCAATCATTTTGGAAATTAGGTTTGTGAGGCATAACTGGCAGGGTGCTTGTATCGTTGGTTAGGTTTTTGGTATTCCTTCATTTCTTACTAAAATTGATGACTTGGTCACCATGCTAACTCTTTGATTGCCTCTATAATAATGCTGTCAGGTAAGTCAGCAATTTAGATTTGAATACATTGAAAGCCTTGACTTGATGATGCATAGCCAAGCTGTCAAAATTGTATGAGATACAAAACTATTCCTAAAATACTATGTTATCTTGCATACTGGAATTTGGTTTCAAGTAGCATTTTTATCACAGAAATATATTTCACAGCATCTCATTAGGTTCATCTTTTATATTGTAAAATTGAGATGCTTGTGTACATTTTACAAACTTTGGAAGTCATACATGACAACCTAGTGGATAAGAAAGAAATTTGAATTTTTTTGTGTTGCCTTTAGTCATACATGATGTTGCTTAACACATTTGCTACGGATGAATGCGTATACCTAATCTGTTCCATAAAGGGTTCTGAATTTGAATTCGGCAACATTTTTATGCTTTGAAGTTAGACTTGTTCCTGTCATTCTTGCTCTTTCTCTTTACTCAGTATAATGATCTTTGTTTACTAATATAATTCATATACAAGAGTTTTCTATAGCCACAGATAAAAAGAGCATTGGTGCCCAGGCAAACTATTACTCAACACTGGTTGGTTGGTACACCGGTGGCCCAATACGTAGGCAAGGTGTTGACAGAGGTGCTAAAAGTTGATAGTATTCAAAAATTTGGGTGATGAAATTTATAATGAAAGCAAATTCATTGTATATAGTGAAGAGTAAACAGTAGAACTCTTGAAGCTTACCCAATTTCTGGTACAAAATTTTATACTTATGAAATGGAAATAAAATCTTGGGTTGTAAAATTGAATATTAATCTATTAAAAAGGTCATTTCAAATCCATCTTCTTCATGTTCCTACTCTCAGGCAGAGCTGGGCAGCGCTACTTTGAAATGTAGCGGCTGCTANTAGCGGCTGCTACATTTCAAAGTAGCGCTGCCCACCTCTGCTCTCAGGTTTTATAAGAATGGTAGGTGCTCTACCAAAAATAGTAAAAGAAATTGTTCATGGCCTTGTATTATCATAATGGACTTTGACCACAAATCTTCAAATTATTAGGGGTGGAAATTCTGAGATCAAACTGATCATGTAACTTTTTCTTGTATTTTTATTTTTCACTTGTCATTGGGTTATTTCTGATAACTTTTTGTATTAAAACATTGTCAGCATTGCTTAAGTTAAATTTGAAGCATTTATATGCATAAACCATGTAGTATTTTTTTCAGGGTAACTGCCTCACAAATAGTTTCTTCATGGGGAATCTAAATCGAAATATTTTGCTGTTTAGACTGTTACTTAAATCAAGTTAATGAAGTTGCTAAAATAAATTATCTTTGTAGTATTGTGTTTTTGTTACAGCAAATAATACTAGTATGCAAAATTTAATTTCTGTGTTTTGTAAAATTTATTCTTTTTGGCTTTAGCTATGTGTAGGTAGGTATCTTTTAACTGAAACTACACAATCACATGTGTAAAAATTTACTTTCAAGCATACACTTTTCATCATTTCAATTTGAATTATGATTTGCCTTGCTGATAGAGTAGGTTAATAAACACCTCATACAGAAACCAAAAAATTTATATTTTCCTTCTCATTACCTGTGGAAGGTTTGTATGATGCTGTTGCATGCTGAGTTCTTTTTACCCTGATACTTCATGGCAGGATGGAGCCAAAGGGTCTATGTGCTGCCACTGGTTATACCTGCTGTCTCATAATCATGTCTCTCTCACTCCTATGAAGCAAAAGTTTTATTACCATCTTTGCAATTCATAAGTGTTAATTTGGTGTGTTGTGCAATTTGTTTCCTATATAGTTATGAAAATGCTAGGTTTCATGACTGTGAAAAATAGATTGTCCAAGGTATCTTTTGACAATCAGGACCTTCAATCATTGTTAGAAATAAATACCATTATGCTGAGTAAAAAGGAAGAGCAAAAACGACAAAGGTAGGTCTAATTTCTAAGCAGAAGATGCCTCCAAATTGAAATACGGCACCATCTATGAAACAAATTAGGCATAAGCATTCATCTAAAGGCAGTATGTTAAAACACACCAAAAGAGCTACAGCTAATTCAATGTCATAACTAATCAAAAATAGGTTCACATTTAATAACTAACAAATTTGTAAAAGTCCAAAGTTAAATTTGCCTGTTTTACACAAGCCTCCCAAAAATTTTATGCAATGCTAAGATTGGGCACAATTTGATGCAAAGAAAAACTTGAATTTATTTCAATAATACATATATGAGGGTTTTCTGTAACCACAAATAAAATGAATGTTGGCTCACATGCAAACCATTCCACAACAAGGTTGGTTGGTATACCTGTGGCTCAATACTAAGGCAACGTGTTAGGACCATTGTTGAGAATTATTGATGGGCCTGAATCATTTAGTTGAACAGTGTGATCAAAAAGCTTTTTCTTATAAGTTTGTATAAGAGTGATATTCCTGATATTGGTTGTCATGCTAGTTTTTATAGAGAAGATATAGTTAGTGGCATTTTTATAGTTGGTGACATTGAACCACTGAAAAACCTTTTTCACTGGTAACTATATCATTTATACTCTATTTTCTATTTCAGTCCGAGTCAAAATCTACTGTCAAAAATGGCTGTTATCCATTTACTGAAGACTGCCACATCAAAATCCATAAAATGGACAAGAAAAATATGGAAATTGATTTTGTTGGCTTCCACTTCTCATTGATAAATGCCTTTAGGAGGATTGTTTTGGCCGAGGTAAGTGTTGCAACTGAAATATATTTTTGTTACATTAGTGTGAATGTCTATCATGCTTAGTTTTTTGACCTAGTTCTTGAGTTGTCAATAGATGATGTCTGAATTGCTTTTATAGGTTACCTACTGATTCAAAATTACATTTGTACCTCCTTGCTGCAGCATGTATTTTAGCACTGCATATTGTATTAGCATAAGCCTTTTCTGCTGGTTTCATAAAATGTGCACTATTGATATGTTAAAGTTTCATATTTGAAGATGTCTGGTATTGCCACTAATATTTGAAGGTGAAGCATTATCTAGCCTTCAGTCAAAGCTCAGTGCCAAGTTTTTGCTCATATGGACTTGTATCCTTGGATACTGTTCATTGGGGAATTATTGATAATGAACTGTTTTTCATGTAATTTTAGTATTTAAGAACAGCACTTTTTTCATTATTAGATGCTTCATATTTTTCATTTGAAATAAATAAAAAATTTAGTACTTATGAAAATTAAATTTCTTTCAAGTACTTTATAAATTGTGGAAAATTTTAATTCAATCAATGAATATAGGCTAGCACTTGTAGAATAGATAGAAATTGAAGGAAAACAATATAAAATCCTTCATATTATTCCCATTTCATTACTCATTTTTTACTTTTATTATGAAACTCAGAATCTCAAGAATAGATGTAGTGAAGCTGATCTAAAAAATTCCAAGTTATTGGTATTTAAATTATTTTTCACCATTTTTTAAGTGAGATTCTTCTAGTTGCTATTGATTTGCTTGAGTATATTCTTATTGTACTCTTTATTGTGTAAAGAAACCTATTTCACATTCTTAGTTCTGAATATCATGTTGAGTTTTTTGGTGCATTCTTTGTTATATTGTAATATGGAATTTTTGATGTATTTAAAGTTTGAATTATATGACACATCTTACGTCTTGTTAATGATTTGATGTATTTTTTTATTTTTCAGGTTGCTACAGTAGCTATAGAGAAAGTACACATGTACAAAAACACAAGTGTTGTGCAAGATGAAGTGCTGGCTCACAGAATTGGTCTGGTGCCACTCAATGTTCCTCCTCATCTTTTTAATTTTAAGCCAACAGGTAAGGGCCAAAATGATTCAGGTCAAGGCTTATCTTCCAGGAGAGCTGGATGTATAATAAACAAAGTATCTGATCTTCTAACTCTCTGTGAAAAAATTAATTGCAGCAATATATATAGTATTTAAATGTATACTTGTCTGTACTCTGCAGTTGTGTAATTGGAATTCTATTTTCATTTTTTAAGTCTATTAGCCTTGTGAAGTTTAAAAAATTGAATTTATGAGTATTAATACTCCTTTGCCATTTGCTGATGATCATTTCAATAATTGTGCAATTTTATTTTCAATAAGGATCTTGTGAGTTTTCACATCAGGAAAAGTATGGGATTCATATTCTTATCAATCCCTATTATGGTTATAAAACTACGCTAAAGATTCTCAAGCTTGTAAAACCAGAAATTTTGAAATTAATGTAAACTTGTTGCTTACAGGAGGCAATTTGACGTTGAAAAATAGCAACTCGTATATCAGTTCAAAATTGTGTTTGTGCTTCTTGCCTGTGGCAGGTTTAGGTATAATTTTATTACTGCTATATTTAAGTAGTTAATAAATTTTGGACTAACTGAAGAAATTATTTTACCCTCAATAATTTCATATTCTAGTTCAGTCTTTAACTATAATTTATTTTAGTATCTTTTACACAATATGAAAGCTCCTCCAAATAATTTCAGGTTTTAGTGTGAGGTACTAGATGTAGTGTCAGAAATATTACCCAAAGCTGGTAAAGTTGAACCTGTGTTATGAAGGGATTGGTGCATCTCTGCCTCATTCACTCTGCCTTTGTGTCTTTGGTTTGGTTGGCTAAAACAGTTTTTTCCTTTATACCATGCTAATAAGTCCTGTTGAAACTTCTTGTGTCTAGTTTTGTCTTTTGGCACAATTTAGTGTGGGTACAAGTTCAGTTATGTTTTTGTTAGCTAGGTATTCAACTTTCTATGGTGTACAGCTTTCTATTTTCCACAAGGTGAACTGGGTCAATGTACTAGGTTTGTTTTATGGTTGAACCGCTCTTGTAACAAGTCCCTACTTAGCCTTCTTACCTGTGACTATTATCTAACTGTAATCCCTTGCTATTTTGCGTCTCATTTATCGAGGCCTCAGTGTATCGCTGTTGGTTCAAAAATATTCATAAAAAATTCAAAATTGAAGAATTATGGCGCAAAAGTTGCCCGCTCACTAGCAGAAGGCAGGGCGCCCACACAATTCAAAATCCACAGTCTTTGTTTGACTGGCTAGCATCCCGTCATTTGATATGCCTCCCCCTCGTTCGCTCTCAAACTGATGGCCTAGACGTTTTTTCCACTTTGACTCTCATACCCAGCCAAGATCATTGCGCTTATTCAAATCAATGTTTGAGTGATGTTAAAATGATAATATATGCACTTAAATGGTTTTTCAAATGCAGTTAATAGTATTATACATACAGAAAAAAATGTACACATGTTAAAAATGAGAGGGTGGCACTTCTTCGCAGTTTTTCACTTGTCGCATCTAGTTCTGGTCCCTATTAATCGCGATCACTGAGGGATGACTACACATATTCATTTTCATCTCCCAATTCAGTGCTCTTGATTTAACATATATTGATAATTTTTTGGTGGGATTTTCTAAGAGCACAAGGTTATGTTGATGTTTTGGTAGTAACGTGTTCTTTAGCCATATTTGAACAGAGGAAAATTTTGTTTTATTGTAGGTTATTCTCGCAGCAATGCTGAAAGCAGGAAAATCGATCCTGATGAAAAGGATGAAGACACAAGAAAGAGAGTACATTTCTCATCTGTACTCACGTGCTATGGGGGGATGAAGGGTATGTCTCTCCCATACTTTTGGTTGACCATCTTGGCACCTTAGCTTACCCAAAATGTGCAGATGTGCAAAATTAGTAGTTTATAAGGTTGAAGAATATACCTATAATATCAAAACATTTTAATAACTACCTCTCATCTTGGGCTTAACTGTATGGGGAACAATAAACAACTATCATAGTTGCATTTCCTGTTCTGCTGTGAAGCTAAAGTTGTGAAGCCAGGTAGTGGTGGTCACTAGGTAAGAACAAAACTTCTATGCTATGGAATCACATTTCCACTATATGGTAGTATCATAGTATGTTGTGTGAATGTTATTTGTATTCTGAAAACGTGCATGTGCAATTGTAACATGTGTTTGACCTATCAATCTTGCTCTATGGTGTGGGGAGAGCGTTTTGTTGCATTTTCCTAGTATAAAATATATAAAAATACACTTCTCATATGTAAATAAGGTACATTTAAGATCTCGAAATTGCTTTGTTTCTCCCTGACTATAATAGTAAATGAATGTCACAAATGACTACTGCATATACTACAATATCATTTTTTCCCTGAAAATGTTGTAGCTGAAAAATTCAGTTTCCATATTATGCTATGGAAGTCAAACTTCTCAGAAGACTTGAAAATTGTATAAAATTTTATCTTAAGCCATACTATCATATTGCAAGTTCATTGAGGAGAGGTTGTTAGCTCTTGTATCTTCTCATGGGGCCTAGGATAGACCATAGGCAATTAGGTTAGGGTAATCAGGTTTGTCTATTGTATGCTATGGGAATGGACATCCCCAGGAAGGCTTTGTTAGGTTAGCTCAATTGTAGCTAGGCCTTTGGGACTCGCATCTTTCATGCCCACTTTGTTTCTTTCATTTTTCATGTGTTCTTCACTGGAAATTCTCTATCTTTTCTTTCTCTTTCTTCATAACTTGCTGTTTCTATGTGCAGGGGAACTTGTGTGGGAACACACCTTGTGCATAGATTCCCCATTCTACATCCATATTTAATGGTCCCTTCTTTTTTGGGGCAAAATAGTCTCAAGTCATTAAAGTGTTACTATCCTTACCACTACTGCTTTGGACCTTACATTTCTAGAGAACCTCATTTGGTAAAGTTTACTGCTATTGTAGCCTTACACCGCAGCAACCTAGCCCTCTTATGGCTATGGAATTCTAGCTAATTGTTCTCTGTGGTCTGGTTATAGCTTATCCTGGAGAACCTTGGTAACATCGTGTCATTATTTTGACATATTTTGAGTTTTGTTCTTTCGTTGTGACAGTTACTCATAGCATTGAAAGAATTGGACCACAAAATGTTGAGAAAATTAACCAACAGTAATCCAAGTGCTAATAAGCATCTCTATTGTCAATGTAAGAAATCCACCATTGACAATGACAATTTTTCATGGACATTGCTAGTGTTGAAGTTTTCACTGCTTCCAGATTCTGACCAGTACACGGAAGACAACTGCGTCAAATACAAGCTGCGTGTCAAGTGTAGGGGCAAGAAGGACTCGAGGCTGCCCAACACGCAAAATGAGGATGATGTGGACACCACTCTTGTGGATAAGCTTGGTGGGTAAATGTTTTTTTGCTTTTCTAATTTTTCACTATCAAAGCAAGTATTTTGATGGTAATGATTATATCACTATCACATTTTTTATCAAAGCTTGTCTTTTAGTAGGTAATGATTCTTCTTCTTTGTATGTCTGTCAAAAACATTGTTTTCAGCTTTATCTTGGAATAGTCTTCACCTAATACCAGGGTATTTTTAGCAGTATGAGATCATAATTTATTATAACTCGTTTCTTAATTTTGTTGTAAATTTTTGCAGTCCAGTCTTGCCTGTAAAGTCTCTAGTGGGAACAAAGAGATGTAATGGTACTACCTTAGGTTTTTTGCATCACTTGCCTAATCACCTGAACTCTGACACACTGTTTTTGAATCAGATTCTCCCATTAATCTGTTAACCCCAATCAACATTGTTATTTTGTGCATACTATATTATCACGTTTGGGCTGTAAGATTTCCCTATTTCGTCTATTTCAAATATAATATTGAGACATGACATAGTCTACCATCATTATTAAATCTTTAAATGCTGTAACTCTTTTGTCTTGCTACCATTTAGAGCGTATGTATTTATGCAGGTAAACAATAACTCAACTTGGCCTTGTAATAGATATTTAATTGAATAGGCAAACTGATTTTGAAAGTGAGTTTTGACTGCAGTTTGCCTAAATAGAAATGAATTATCGATTATGTTACCGATTTTTGTTACCGAAGCTGTTGCTGACTGAGACTATTTTTAAATCGTTGATAATATGTTGAACATCAAATTTTTCTCATGTTATTCATTATGAATAGTGTCTTAAACATTTGAGTTGGTGCTGGTTTGAATATGCTTTATCTTGCTATCATTAGCAAATGCCAATACTAACCTAGCATGTATCTAATTTTCTCAGTCACAACTGATGACCTGGAGTGGGTGCCATTGGGTAACCAAGGGACTGTGTTTGCCAACAACCCCCTCGCGCCTCTGAAGGAGGAAGTCTTCCTGCCTCCTGAAGTCAAGCCCTGCAACACTAGCCTGGTTTTGGCCAAACTCAAGCCTGGCCAGAGACTGCTGCTCGAGGCCTATGCCTACAAGGGTGTGTTGCACGAGGTTTTGCGTCCTTACGAAATGGCCGAAACTTATGATTCCCAGGTGTCCTTGTAGCAAGGAGGAAGTGCAGATTTACGATTGGGGTGTACTTGTATGACAGCATGTAGCGTTACATTTTAGAGGTGTGCCCGTGTGAAACGGTTGGAATTTATGATTTTCAAGTGTGCTTGTATAAAATTGAGGGGATCAGTGTTCTTTTAGGTGTGCCATAGTGAAATGGGTAGAGATTTGTGTTTATGAAGTGCACCCGTTGGAAATAGGTGATTTTTTTAGGTGTGCACAAACGGGGTCAGTACAAAAACCTAAGCTTTGACTGGGAAAAAAAATTCTGTACCTCAGAGGATGAGACACTTGATCCCCTTCAAAGAAGACTCCTTGTGATTGCACATATTTAGTCCAGTGGTCCTTCCATCGCTGGAAACAGTTCTGAAAAACTTCTTTCAAAATGGTGCGGAGCTGTTCCGTCACGTTGTCTATCTCCTCGTGGGTCTCCAAACGGGACCCATTTAACGTTGTCTTCATTTTCGGGAACAACCAGAAATCACACGGGGCCATGTCAAGTGAGTAGGAAGCCTGGCGAACCTGCGGAATACCGTGCATGGTCAGGAAAGCCTGGGCCAGGTGTGATGAATGAGCGTGTGGATTGTCGTGATGCTGGTGCCAGTTGCGCACCGCTTACAGATCAGGTCTCTTTCGCCGTACTACATTGCGAAGATGACGGAGGACTTCTCAGTAGTACTTCTTGATGGTCTGCCCTTCTGATGCGTTCTCATACCCCGGTAGTCGAAAAAACAAGAAGCTTCATCATCACTATGCTTTGAACCTGTCTTTTTTCTTGGTCTAGGGAGATGTGGCCAGTTTCTGGCAGCTACTGACGCAACCAGCGGTGCTGCACGCGAGGATACAAATATTTACGTATTCGCTGGGAAATCTCTTCTACAATAACCCGCAGTTGTCCTTCCTACTTCATCCTTTGTTAGCGTGAAAAAATAAAACCGGATACTTTTTGTATAGACCTGATATAAAATGTGTGAGATTTGTTTTTTTGGGGGTAAGCTTCTGTAAAATGGTAGAGATTTGTACCTTTGTAACTGTATGGCAGAGATTTTTGGCCTATGTATTCATGTGGGAGTTTTTGTAGTTGAAAATATTTGGTAGAGGTTCATACAATTAGAGTACAATACCATCAATTTTGTTACTAGTGCAAGTAAAGCAGAACTCAAGTCTTGCATTTACATCATTGATACCTACTGTAAAGATAGACAACCACTAACGGAGCACTAACTTGGTGTTTGCTGCAGGTATAGGGTCAGACCACGCCAAGTTCCAGCCCGGGCTGTGCTGGTACAGAATGTTGCCTGAGATCAGGCTAACCAGGCCCGTGCTGGGCGAGGACGCTCTGAAGCTCCAAAAGTGCTTCTCCCCCGGGGTGATCGAGGTCGCCACCAATGATGAAGGTACGTCTCGCGTAACTTTTTGAGCTCTTAGTTGTGATGAAGTTATGCCTTATGCTAATTTTTCGCTAATTTAAATTACTTGGAAACTTGTTTTGCTCATTTTTTCTTTGTTATATATGTATTTTTGGTTTAACCCATGGATAGATTTTCTGTGACATTTTGAGTTACTCAGCCAAGGCCCTTCAGGGACTTTTGCATCATTGTATTCTTCGCATTTTTTTTCTCGATGTATTTTTAAGTTTCGGTGAAAACAATATAGTATACATGAATTTTAGGGTCTCGTTATCATTCGTTATGCGTCATGTTGATGTTGCTGAAACTTTTTTTTGCAGTTTCGTTCCTATTGTTAGTGCTTTGAATCTGAAACGGCACTCTTCAATCGTGCGATTTTCACGCGGGATGATTAGAGTTATGTATAGGTGCCATTGAATCATCCAGATAGTTTATGTTTTAGCTTACTTAGCACGTTGAACCTCAGTGGCTTAATAATTTTTTACGTATATCTAGTTCTTGCTCTAGTGTAATAACCGATGTATTTGGCACTGGAAAAAAATATAAATCGTAAAATGGTGGTTAAATAATTAGGTCTGCAGGAACGAAAGGAAGTTCAAGTTTTGAGGATAAATAGAAACTCTCGAGTTGAACGGCACACCAAGAGAATAGAACACATTTAGTGATCAAAAATAAAAAGGTATTGGTGAAAGAATTCCTTGCTTGTTAGCGATTGGTGTTTCAAGTTGTGAGATTTATTTTTTAACCTTCACCGCCTCTGTTCACTTTTCTATGCCATTACCTATGTTGTAATTTTGTAAATTTCTATATTCATCACCGGCATCCTGTATTTAAAAACATTTTTAGCTGAGTAGCCAAGTTCAATAATTGCAAACTAAATATACAAATATACCGACAAGGAAATTCCATGGGGAATACTGGAAGTTCTATGTCGCAAACATACGTAGAAAAAGAGGCTCGTCGAATGGCACCTGGATTACCAGGTGGCGCATTCGAACATCAGTTGAAAGTCTGCTCTGGATTTTATAGTTCAAAAATCATATTTCTGGTATTCGTGTATCTCAACTTTTCATGTGCGAAATGATCCGAGTATAGTCAGGCTTTCAACAAAATTTGTTCCTGGGAAGATCTTGGTATGAAATAGAAGTAGGAGAGGTGCCTAGTTAGGAACACAAAATTCGTTAATTCGTGAAAAGATAACATTCATTTTGGTCAATATGTTGTTTTCAGATGAAGGCTTCGTTTTATATATTGTACTTGGTGGTTGATATTTTGTGTATGTAGTGACGAATTACGGTGATATCATGACCGTGATATCGTCAAGTTCCTTGACTAATTCGTCAGATTTACTGTAGCTGCGTGTGTGGACTCATGAGATTTTTCTTTTTCTTCTGTGAATTGTAATGATTCGACGTACGGCATGTTCTAAGCGACACCTCGACACTGACTTTGGATATATTTTCGTTAGGAGAGGAAGAGGCACGCGTGGTAGACGCTCGGTACGACTCCTGTTCTCGGAATGTCTACAACGTCGACGAAGTCAAGGATGCCGTCGAGCTGTCCAGAAATGCCAAGCATATCATATGTGAGTACCGAACATACCATACATTTAGGATTATTTAGATCCCACAATTCAGCATGCTTTGCTTGGAGCTCAAAAATATATCGAAACGCAGTACAAGTATGCAGGAGGAATACATGATCTGTATCTTGTGCCTTAGTGGCAGTTTTTTTGCTGTTGTTGAAAAGGCGGATCGACTGTTTCTGCTCTGTTGAGTTCTAATGTTTGCAACAGTTGTACAATGTGACGCGAAATCAAAGTTGTTACGATTGCGATGATGTATGCGAATAAAATTCGGCTCGATGTACATTTTAGTTGAAAGAACTGTTCCTCAGTCTTAGGGTATAGTTGCATTGATTAACATATATACGATTTATATGTTTGGTATACGAGTAAAGATTTGGTAAGGATGCAAGCATTGCACTACTTTGCTAAGAATGCTAAATAAATTGAGGATTTTGCTAAAATAAGCCACTAAATGTTTAGAACTATGAAACGATTTCTTATAATTGGAAAATAATCCACATTTTCATCTCTCATGTATTAACTTGTCGTATAATAACATGCAATATTTATGTTACGCTGTGGTGTGAGCAGTGAATGTAGAGTCTCACAGCGTGATGAAGAGTTACGAGATCCTGGAGGCGGCCGTGGATGTGCTCATCTCTAAGTGCGACACTCTGCTGGAGCAGCTCGCTGCAGTGGAGGAGGACTGAAGAAAATCCCTCTTGAAGCTTCCGTGCGCCACATGGTAATGAGCCTTAGGTACGCCTTTTTCTTTAACCCTTTCAACGAATTATCCCTAGAAGGCTGGCTGTGCATTCACACAGTCTGTGTTATCAACAGTGACCGTGTGAATGCATTAAGAACGGCCGCGAAAATTCTCGGGATAATATGTTCGGGGGGCTTGTATGTTCAGTGATGGTGAAGCATCAACTGGACAACTCTGTGGGCTGACCTATGGCCCATCGTCAACGGCAGCACCTGTTACGAATTTCACGATATGTTTTGAATAATACAAGGTCGTCGCCATTATTTCGTTTTATGCACCTGTCGTATCCCTTACTGTTTCTTCCAGGAGTGGCAGTACATTTTTCATGATTGGGTGATGGATTTATGCATTTATGATTTTTGGGTGATGGATTGATGCATTTATGATTTCTGGGTGATGGATTGATGCATTTATGATTTTTGGGTGATGGATGCATTTATGGATGGATGCATCTATGGATGGATGCATCTATGGATGGATGCATCTATGGATGGGTGCATCTATGGATGGGTGCATCTATGGATGG
>VOMN01110781.1:0-27803 GCA_014899125.1 Orchestia grillus
GGAAAAAGATTTATTGATCAGATCAGCTAGAATGGGCGATCAGATCAAGAAAGTCGACTTCTTGAATGATCAGATCAAGAAAGTTGACTTCTTGATAAACAGAGCAACTATCTGTTTAAAATTTTACAAGGCCTCATTGTAAACAAAGCAGTCAGAAATTGGAAAGGCTTCGTTCGACCCAACACCCGAATTGTAAATTGATCAAATCCAAGATCCATCTCGTGCTCCTTTACGAGCCTGGAGGCTGAGCGCCTAGTAACTCTCTCGAAACGTGCATGCAGTGAGAGATGTAGTACTCTCCCTTGCCTTCCATCCTGAATAAGCAAGTAATGAACTCAAATTGTAGAAGGAATGAATTTCCTCCATACACTATAATTAATCACCATGGTACGAGTCAATGGAATTTCCCTAGAAGTTTCTATATTACAAATCAGACATCCTTTTATGGCATGCGCATGCATGATAGCTTTTGGAGTTAGCCAGTGAATTAAGAGGCTTTGATGTATATTTGTGAGCGAGTACCATTTTAGGACACTGAGTGAGGCAGACGTAGAGCTTATGTACATCTACCTCATACAGACTCCTAAGAAATGATCTCGGGGTGAAGGAAAAATTGCGCTTTCCATGCAGCTGCATCATTTCTTGCGTAAGAGGTTCTCAAGTTTTTCCAAGGAGAGTTAATCGAGACAGCGAGAAATTTTTAAGCCACTGCTGCGTAATAAAGGAAACTTTGGTATGCTTCACTCATGAAGGTCTGAATCTCAACTCGTACCCTGCGTATTGAGTCATCTGTGCACCAACCAACCTACGTTGCCTGATGGCTTGCCTGCGCGCCGACGCTCATTTTATTTACGTTTGCTGAAATCTCTCATACTTGAAAAAATAATTAGCTAAATGCCACACATCCAAGTAAAGAGAGAACAAAAATAATGAAAACATGTCTAACTTCAAAACACGAAGATGTCGCCGAATTCAAATTCGGTGCCCTTCATGGAACAGCTTGCCTAAAAGCATTCTATGGTAGGAAACGCGTTAAGTTTTCTTTTTTGTACTGAGCTCCATTTTATGCAGTCGTCACTTCTCCTAGCGAGTACGACATCCGATTTTCTCCATGGAAGAGTGGAGATGCAAGGAAGTCGAGCTCTGCTCCTGATCCAATAGTTCTCCTATCGGAATTGACATGCGCTAATTAGTACAGTTCACGGAACTCCTGATTCTCGTCCCGTCTTTATGGATGCCCAAATGCTACGCCAACTCAAAGACCTGATTTTGACTGCAGAATCGGTGTGTAGGACTGGGCGAATGAGGCGGAATCTTTGAGCACAAGGGCACTGCTACACGACACTCGCAGCGAGCTCTGCAGTCGGCGCTGCTAACGAACCGTCGGCTCATTGTTCAGGTGCCGCAAGGCTGCACAAGAAGAAGAAATGTGGGCCTCAAGAAATGACCGCTACAATTCTTGTTGTGTGCGGCGGCGCGCCAAACTTGGTTCCAGCAACGGAATTCTCAGAAAATGCATTTCGAGTGGCTTTACGTTACCGGACGCGGCTACAAATAGTCGACCTCCGGATTTTGACTTTTGCACTGAATTTAACACTCAAAGCCGTGCCACAATTGGCTTGCAAATCTCTCTGGCAGGGCACACATTTTGGCACAACTCTCTTGCAAGGCACACATTTTGGCAGGACGCGAGCTCATCTGCAGCGGCTCGCGGGCGGTGAAAGCGGCGCATGATTATTCTGTCACCCTTCCCAGCCTCTGAAAAAAAATTTACCTTGAAGCTCTATTGGTGCTAATTATTATCGATCTTGGACCAGAAGGATTTGAAATCAAGGCAACGTTATTAGAGCCTTGCTTAAAGGTGCGATGATTGCTGGCCTAATAAATAAGGCGATCGTGTGCACCTAAAGCGACACTTCTCTCTTGGAGCGAAGTATACTCCACGTCTTACGACATGAATATTTTAAAAGCAATTCTCCTAAGCAATAATATTGACATGAGTTTCGAAGTAATCCTCCCAACCGAAAATACGGTTCATACGTTTATTTTAAAGCAGAATATGAAGAAGCCACAGGGACAGACCTCAGCGTGCTCGCTGACAAGATGACGTCGATATCAGCTCTGAGATTTGCATCTCATGTACTGAGAAGTCCCGAGCGCCTCAGCAGCTTCAGCTCCTGGCCGAGGGTGAACGCGAGCGCCAGGACGACTACATCTGGAGGAATTCATTTGCACCAATTGAGCATCTCTGACGTGCAAGTAATTTCAAATCAATTTAATGCAATTAAAGGAGCGTAATTTGAATTTCTCTAGATTTCAGAGGTTCTTAACCTGCTCAAGCTCAATTTATTTAGTCTACCCAAAGAATTCCATTAGGAGAAATAATTCATTTTAACAGAGTCATAAGACTCTCTAAAACCTAAGAGTTTATTTTAAAAAAGAGAGAAAGTAAAGAGTCATTCGCCCATTTTGAAATCAAAGCTTTAGATGCTGATGGCTGTCTGGCCGACGGGGCAGGCGTTTGAGTGTGGCGGTGGTAATGCTGTGGCGGCCTGGCAAGTGGCGGCGGTAATGCTGTGGCGGCCTGGCAAGTGGCGGCGGTAATGCTGTGGCGGCCTGGCAAGTGGCGGCGGTAATGCTGTGGCGGCCTGGCAAGTGGCAGCGGTATTGCTGTGGCGGCCTGGCAAGTGGCAGCGGTATTGCTGTGGCGGCCTGGCAAGTGGCAACTCTCAGCAATGCATCCCACCGGAGCACAGGCACTGACGCTTGAATCGGACCTTCTTTTTTTCATAATATTCGTTGAAGAAATCGATGGAACGTCTCCATAAGGAAGGAGACGTAACTGCCCAGGTTTGATTGCGTATCGTAAATACGGCAAGACTGCAAGAGGCCGAGCCCGCGCTTATGCATGCGGGTTTGAGATCAATAATTGAAAACGTGTTTGATGCATTCAAATTTAGAGCAGCAAAAGAGCAACATGAATGAATTCATTTCATTTCATGAATATTTAACACCAGAGATAAGCTTCAAGATGAATTCAACGATGAGTTAGACGATGTTGATTCTCCATATTTGCATCTGGTTGTAATGATGCAAAATGCTGTTGTGAATTAGAAGAAGTAAGCTTCCTGCATGCAAAGAAGAGTGGCTCATTTTAACATGAACCAGCAATGTCACTCCAATACTGCAGCGGGAGTGCAGGCAGCTTCGTAGGGAGCTTGGAATTGGTAAGTTAAATTAGTAACCCTTTGGAGATCATATTATTTTGGTTTCTATAATATTTCCAAAATTCTCAGTCATTAGAGAAACTTCACCCCTGTACGAGGGTGAAGACGCGCGTTGGTACAGCATTGTAATGGGTGACAGTGAGGAATTCCTAAGTCTGTCGTACCAGCCCGAGGGCAGCGCAATTTGAACGTCATGGTGAGCCCGACAGTTTCAAATGGCAAACAAAGTAAAGTGCGAGCTGCTCTTAAGCATTCAGACGCCATTAATAACCGAAGGTCGTAAATAATGGATTAGTGTCGAACGCTGCTCTGCCCGTGTCTTCCTGAGAGTGCCATCGAGCGGCAACGGCTTAATGAATTCCCTCAGAAAATGGCCAGAGCAGCGCAATGACTTATTGAAATTTCCACTGAAATCCAAGAACACTTCTAAAAGATTTATTGCGCTATAAATTGAACAAGGTATAAATTAGCGAGTTTAATTTCAAACCACGCAGCCGCGATTGTTTGTACTTGCACTTCTCTTGTGCCTGTCATTTGGCTAACATGATTTTTCCTTCGACAACCTCTTCTAATCACACCCTGGTCCAGAAATCAATGAAACGTGCGAGTTCTGCGAGCACGATAATCGCACAGCATCTTGATAGATGATCAGCTTGTGGGTCCAGATCTGGAGTCTGATTTTGATTAGGGAGTTGGAGCGAATAAAACCTCGATTGATTTCAGTTCTGAATAAAAATTTGATTTTGCGTGTTGCTGTTCTTCACTTGCGATCGGCTCAGTTATTATGTAGTTTCCTGCGTGGATTTGCTCAGTAATAACGTCTTTTTTGTTCATGCATTAAAATTTTCTTCAAGTGTTTACTGAAACTTTAATCTACAAATATTCCTTAGACAAATATCGAAATCGATGAGTTACTTATTCCGAGAAGTTGTTAAAAAAATAAGATATGTTAAGTAGGTAAAATTTGACTTTGATTCACAGTTATCACTACAAGAGCCCGAGTCTGGGGCGGGCAGACTTGCTTAAAAAATACGTAGAATAAATATGCCTCACTTCGTCATCGCATAATTCATGAAGAGAAACGATTGTGTCGATAGATATATAGTTTTAAGCTCTCAGACGATTACATGCATTTATGCAGGTACATGTACGAAGACATGAGAACTTAAATTTGATTGCAGTTAAAACACTTTAGTGAGCAACTGTATCATATATCTAAAATTTTATCCCCATCTTAATGAGTGAGATAAAAATTAGCATTTTTAAGCGAGGCTCTCGTACAGACCACGAATGCAAGCACAACCAGTCCTTTTCGGGCGTTTATAAACTTATGATACGCACTTCACGACTGAAATTCAAGACTGTGTCTACTTTGAGTGGCCAAGTTCGCTGACATGGTGAAGAATTTGAATGTGAAGTACGAGCGAACGATTCCCCAGATATCGAGGGTGCTTAAGAGGGTGTAAAGTTAAACAGGTTATTGTACATATATATTATATTCCGTGTATTAAGCACACAATTCAGCAATGCTGACATTGCATTGGTACTTTCGTAGAACGCGGAGCTTGCATGCACATGTTCGTATAAATTTTCCAGGAATGGCCCAGCGATGTTAAAATTACTCAACACTGCGATTCGTAATTTACTTTTGACCTAAGCGAGTCGAGTGGAGTCCTATTGGCAGTGAATTGACCCTCCCCCAGTTCTATGATACAAATTAGAATATGAATGTGTCGCAGGCGACCATTGCAGGGTCGGCCTCTGGACGACCTCGCTTTAGTCTTGCAGTAATTTGATAGTTATTGAACTGTGAGCCTCTAGAAATTAGATTGGTCAAGATACACCATTTAGACATGTACTAAGTTATCTCAAGAAGCGGATAATTCAAAAAGCGTCTAAGTAAGTTAGTACTTGTGATTTATCGTTGACATACGTGTTCCCATTATCGTCATGAACGTGTATGTGCAGAGAGAAACAAATTTTTAACCTTACGGCTGAATAGATAAATCGACGCAAGTAAAACTTAAGTTTTTCGTTACATGGGAGACAGAGCTCCACGTTTTGATTTACGCACTGTCATGCACTCGCTAGGCTCCGAGTACAAATTTCTCGCGTAGAAAATTCAGCATTTTTTCACAAATGCTTCACTTTACTGCGATGAAACCCTGATGACGCACTTCTAAATATATGTATGTAATCAAAGTTACATTCGACAGTATGAAACTCTTGTATCCTTAATGCCCACTTAATTACAGGGTGGATCATAAGTAAGGTACCCTTGCCCACGACGGTAGCACTGATACACTGAAAAAGCTCTGCACTCATTGTAGTATTAGTGACATTCAAAGTGTTTTCACAATAACGGAACCCACTCAATAGTGGTTTCCCGTATCACAAATAGCAATTTACTGTACACCCCAAAATGCAGCTTACAAATAGTATCTAATAGCAGGTCAAATTGTATCTTATGGTTTATTTTATTTTATTTATATGAAAAATTTCATTTCTTGAAATTTGACGTTTCTTATAACCCTTTTGCACTTGTTGTACACCTAACTATCTAAGTCGACGGATACTTTGCTGCCACCAGAGACATCAGTCTCATTTATAACGTGAGTAACGTCAAGAAATAAAATTTTTAATAAAAATAAAATGGACCATAAGATCCGATTTGACCTGCTATTAGATACTATTTGTAAGCTGCAATTGGGGTGCGCAGTAAATGATTTGAATTAAATGCTTATGATATTTTTATGCCTGATGGTATTAGTGATTCGTGAAACCCGTATTGAGTGGGTTCTGTTTCTTGTGAAACACCCTGTAATAATTTTGAAAGGAGGTCTTACTTATAGCCCACTTTAAATATACGAACGATTTATGAAGTCATTCTCCGGAAGGAAGGAAGGACCATGCAGAGCTGCTGAGCGGCTCTAAGGTCTGCTGCTGCCTCGGCCTCCAGACCTTGCCTCACCTGCCGCTGGCGCCACGGGAGGTGACGAGGCGGTATGGCTCCAAGCCTCCCTCTTTCCATGGAACATCTTCATTTTTGACTCCTGAGTATTTTTATCTATTATTTTGGAAATTCGTTGATGGGGGCGAGGAAAAAGGCTGGGATACAACCCTCGGTGGTTATCCTTGAAATATGAAGCAGTGATTCAAGATATTCAGCGCGTTGAAGATTCAGTCTGTTTCGCTGAATTTATAGTAATCATTTGGACGATAAGTTAAAGAGAAACTGAAATTTTGCCGCGAAGACTGTCTTTTTATAACAAAACATGCAACCCGTATGCAGGATACTTCGCTCCAGACCTGAAATTTTATTTCAAAAAAGAGCGAAGCGTGACGGAACGGTAGGTAGGTAGGTACAAGCGTATTAATATAAATATAATGATGTTAAAATTATCACTACGTCGAGCCTTTAGGTGCAAAACAGCAGGAATTTATCTGGAGAAGCAGTTATCTTGCTTTTAAGTCGTCAGTAAACTGTCGGCACATACCGCGCACGAAGAGGCTACAGCCTCTAGTCCCTTGAAGAAACCAGTTTAGGCATCGAGTGCCGCACTTAGTTCAAGTTACATATCCGATAATCGCTTTTAAATGGTCAATTAATGAGTCAAAACGTTCCAGTTCAATCAATCATGAACCCCCAAAAAAATTGGATTCAGCTGTAAGTGCAAAATCTTTCTGTTTTTTATCGCTCTTTCTGTTTTTATCGATGAGGCAATATTTACCGGCTTTTACGAGTGCGATTTGCTTGACATTCTGATAATTAAAGCTGAGGGTTTTCGCGGCAAATACTGTGATTCCTGGCTCCTTCGGAGCTTATTTTAGTTTTTGCACGCAAGCAAAATTTAGTGAAAGTTTGCAAGGATCAATTTATATGAAATTACATAGAATTAAAATTTTATGAAGTTGTTCAGTTAGTTAGGAGGGCTTTTAAGATGTTGGAAATGCATCTGTATTCTTGTAAATTCACCAGTATTTGGGCTTCCAACCTCAGGACTACGAACGTAATTGCCCTAATCAAGTAAACGAGAGCCAAACTGGGCTGCTAAGCCGCGTTTTTTGTTTCTACGCACGGTCAGAGTATCTCATTTTGCAATACAATACTCTGGAACTGAAATTCATAAGTGTATACAGAGCAGGTAGAAGTTTACCTTACACATATGCGTGAAAGGAAGGAACATAAACACTAAAAAGCACACGCAATCACATGTACGAGTTTCAAAAGATTTCTAATGAATTATAGTGCTGCTTCATTACATTTATTTCCTACCAAAGTTTCGCTGGAGAGCAGAATGCCCCGCGCGGCGTCTGAACGCGGTTGAGGCCTCTGCTAGCGCCTCCATGCGCCATCGATTGGCTCCGCTGTTCACAGTCGCCGACGTCACGAGACTTAAATTGGCCGTTGTGGAGAGGGAGACGTCCCTCGCCCCCACGTCTATGGGTGCTGGCACGACCCCAGCCTGTGGCTCTCTGTCAACATTGGAGCTCGAAATGACCGTAATATATTTCATCTTCATGCACTGTGGCCTTGAAAATTTCAAAGCATTTGTTCAATCGCAGGAAAGAACAGATACGATAATAATCGAGAGTAACTGTATTTTCTCAGAGAAACTCAATTCTCGGTTGTCACGTTAAATGAAGTTCTGTGTTTCTTATCTTTTAAACATAGCATGGCTTTGGAAATTTGAAGCTTCGAGAAGAGGTGAGCTGTATACTTGACTGCTTCAGCTTCTCTATTTTCTCATAGATTTGTGTACAGTGGAGCAATAAATATTCGATACATGGTCACAAGTTTATTTACCAAGGGTACGCAACAGCAAAGCAATAGAAAATTGAACGTCTTTTGTATTTTGTATGCTGAAAACTAATTCAGTATCCGAACATACAAAGAGTAGAACAGTGCTGTGATTACGGCTCAAATATCCAACGAACGCTCTAAAAAGTATCCGACACATCTGTGGAGAGCAGTTAGTTCTTAGTGATATGACCTTTCGTCGTCAACCCGCGGCTACCAACTGCTTGGGCTATTTACTTAGACGGTTGTTGCAGATATTTGTAGGTATCTTGGCCCACTCTTTTCTCCAGCTTTTTTTAAATCTATTGGATTTCATGGGTCCCATTTCTCAATCCTCAGTTTTAATTCTCGCCACAGGTTCTCGAGAGCAAATAGGTCTGGTAACTGACTTGGCCATCATGCACGCGTACTCTTCAAGTACTTGGCTAATTTCTTTTTCTCAAACCAGGCTGCAAAGCCCAGGCCTGTGTGTGTTGGATCATTGTCTTGTTGCAATGTCCATCCTCTCGGCAACTTCAATAAGTCGCTTGCAGACTGAAAGAGATTATTGGGCACAATCACGGGATACATGTGAGAGCATTCATTTTCCTTTAATAACACGGAGTTCGTCAGGACCTCGCTGTCGAGGAGGAGCAGCCTCATACCATTATGCTGCCGCCACCATACTTCACTGTTAGGATTGTATTATTATCATACCTTAATTACTTCTACCACCGAAATACTAACACTATTCCACCCAAATAACTCAATCTTCGTCTGGTCAGACCCTTGTACAGAGTCTAAAAAACTTGCCGTCTTCTCTAAATGTGCCTTGGCGAAATTCAGACAATTTCTGACATAATTGGTATCAACAAAAATGTTTTGATTTGTGTGCGAGAGTAGAATCCTTCACTCTTAAGAACTATTCGAATTAAGTTTCTACTTTCATTTGCCTCAGCGGCTTTTAAATCATCCTGAAGTTCAGATCGAATCACTCGAGGATTCTTCTTTACCTTGCGGATTATACGTTAGCTGTATAGTTTGAAATTTTTGATGGACGCCCTGAACGTGCAGGACTTGCAGTGGACTGTTACGACCTGAACTGACTTACAGTGTCACCATAGGTTGAGAGTTGTATTTTCAGCATAGATGAAATTTTTCAACAACTCAAACCCCTTTTATGAATTTGACCAAAAACTTCACTTCGCAGGTCTTTTCTTATAATTTTTAAGTCTTTGCCACCCGTGAATTAGAGTATAGAGCGATGACTTCCTCCTCGTGTTGCTCTCAGACATTGACTGAGGTCTGCTGATGTACGTGGACGAATTAGAATATATTTGAAGAAATTTCTGCATCATTAATCTCATGTAAACCATTCTAGAATGTTCGAGGATTATTTACCGTCACTTTAAAACCAATTTTATGTGCGTGTTGGATATTATGGAGATGATAGCTAATGACTTTGATATCATATCAATGCTTTCCTATTTTTGTATTCTTAGGCTGATTTAGTATACAATGTACAGAATATATAAGATATTTGTTTAATTTTTGATTGCTTGTTGTGCAACAATAGTAAATGAATTTTTGGCCATCAGTCAGATATACATTGTACTCACCGTATGTACATAAAGCATCCACATAAAAGCTGATACACATACACACAAATATACTGGGTATGGCAAAACTGTGCTTCCACATAATAATTGATCACAATGTTCTTCTAAAATAAGGCTTAGTTTGTTTTGTTCTTTGTCAAGAGTAATGCTAACTTATTTTTTACTACTTAGTTTATAGGCTTAAAGTGAAGACTACTTTGATTTACACAGCTCTAGCATCATGAAGCTATCTATTCGCACACATTTAAAGACATTTTTGAGCGAATTTTACAGTATTCACTTGCGATTGATGTTTTAATTCAACAGCTGTTGCAGGTTTTGGGCACTGATCTTTTCTATTTATGGAACCCCAGAGAAAAATGATGCGATATACGAAAAAATTGCCGTGGCGTTTTACGATACTCGGTGTTGACAAAGCTCTAAAGTGACCCCTGAGTGTACATACAAACAATGAGGGACAAAATAACACAACACGCTGGTGTCAATAGTAGTTTTGCATTTTAAGTCTAGAAAGATAGTTCTAATTTCTACTTCAGATGCATAAAGGAGTTTCATAAAAGACAAAACATACATGAACATCTCAAAAATGTTCAATAGATGATATCAACTGGAAATGAGTCTGGAAATGAGGTCTGTTATAAGATTGACACTTCAATGAGGTCTGTTATTCAATTCATGAGCGTTGGTCTGTTATAAGATTGACCCGCATGCTCATTGACACTTCAATCGGTCCAGAAGGAGTCCTTCTGAGGAGTCTTGCTTGGGGAGCGTGAAAGAAGGGAGACCTTCGCACCGGAGTGTCCAGCTAATTGCGCGCTTGTTCACTTTTATCTCGTTTAATTTAAGTTCATCTTTGAAGTCACCAAAAATTGACTTGGGTCTCAGGATCACAGTCTGTCCTGACAGTCGCTCGGTGATCTTGCGAGGACGGCCTCTGAGATACATGCACAACACATACTTTTGAAAATTTTTTCTTGTATCCAAAGCTTTTTTTCAAAAATACCACCACGAGTAGCTTGAAGTCTTTATTTACTTGTATCTTTCCCGTTACCCAACGGGGAAATGTTAATAATAAAAGAACTAATGCTAAAATGGCAATCTAATGTTACATCGCGCTGAACAAAAGGCCAGTGTCTTTTTGAGAATGTTCTGTAACATTCCAGAGCGATCTCGAAATGGGAAACAAACAGCAGTTACCAACAAAGGTTTTTCAACCAAATATGACTGATTTTTTGGCAGTGTCTTGTAAAATTTTCCCCTTCTAAATATTACATTCATTGCTGCTGATTTTTCCTTTGAAAACTCTGGAGTTTATGGTTCATTTTCTATGACACTTGAAAATGCTCCTATAATAGAAATTTGAACAATCAACTTAGAATGAAAATCTAAAAATTACAGTTTACCCTAACTTGACGTATAATTTTGCCCTAAATGCACTTATTCAAAGCGATGAAAGTTTGTATGATCCACGGACCTGCCAAGCCTCTTTGTAAGTGACAATTTTTATTTTCACGAGTTACATCTAAGACTAATTAGCACTTATTATTCGGTATATTATTTGGGTTTTAATTTAGCAAAATGTCAGCAAAAATTGAATAGTTGTATTTTTCTACCTTGGGAGAATAAATATCGGTACGATTGCAACTCCTACCTACTCACCTGTAATGAATAAAGTCTTGATATGGAAGACGTTGGAAGAGCGAATCTAAAGTTAAATTAACTGCCCTCAATAACTCCGGCCTCAGAACTGGTTGGGTTAGCCACAGCTGAGTTTCAATTGCATCTCACAGCCGAATTTCCTCATCATTCAGTTCCAGTTTCTAAATTGGAGCACAGAATAAATATTGAATCTCCTCTCTGTAGCCGAGCATGTAAATTTCACATCTATTTCAAGTCATTGGACCCAGAGTAAATGGAATCTCGAATGCTAAACCGGCTTGCAAATTACAAACTAGTTTTCCTTGGGCCATCATCACTTTGCAGTAATTAAGTCTCGTATATTAAGATCATCCGCACGGTCTCCCTGCTGGGGCGGAGCAGCGCCGTGAGAGCTCGAAAGTTGCCGCTACACTTCTTGCAGCTTCACTTGGTGCGTTTTTATAAATCTCTCACTGATTTCTATCCACGATACTTCAACATTCAGGAACTTCAGAAACGCATAAAAAAGGGTGTTTTAGAATTCGAATTCGACCTTTTAGTAACCATATGCAGAAGTTGACTTTGACAGAATTTATATTTATTCAACAGTTAATCTTCCCAAACCCTTTCAGTTTACATAAACTGAGCTTCTATCTGAGCTCTGAATCACGATAGTCTTCTGGCGACGCGCGTGCGTGGGGCACATCGTATAATCTATGCCACATTTGAGAGCTGAATCGGTGTAAGAGATCATCTGAGCCAGATTTTGTTAAGTGTTATGCTCAAGAAGGCCTTAATGGGCAACTTGGCCAAGGCTCGTTATTAATCACGCAATTTCCGTATTTCATGATAACATCTGCTGCCGACAGCTTGTGAATCTTCTAGCTTCTGAAGACCGGTTGTACGACATACAATTAAGCATTACACTCCGGACTCTAAATTTTCTTTATGACCATACTCTGACTAGAGCAAACTATCAGCTCGCATCCGTCCACGAACGTTCCCTAAATTTGGCTGAAAGTTTCAGTCGTTGAAGGCGTAGAGTGACGGTCAGCGTCAGCTCAATTGTAACTAGAAAGTGCACAACCTCACCATCTATTCTGTTCAATTCTCTTGTTACTCTGCTCCTCAGCAAACGATGACGCATCACTCGTGGGAAAAATAGGTGGAAATAAGTGACCGAAGCCTTCAATTTGTCGAGTATTTTTGGCTTAGAAGAACAGACTATTGGAGGATAGCTTTAGAAGTATAATAGATTTACCCACTGTCATCTCTTGTCAAGTCAAGCGTGGAGGTATCCCACGAAGTAGAGTTGTAATTTTTGAGTGAAGTAGATGCGTCGATGAGTTTAGCATCGCAGAATTATTCCAACGTCGGAATGAGCTTAAGTCGGACAACTACTGCCCTGATAAGTATACGTCGCGTCAGTTGATGCAGATTCAATTCTTAGGGAAAAGAAAATCGTTGCCGCGGAGGAGTTGAGAGTGCAGGTGCCGCAGCTCGGCGGCCGCTCTTCGGTTAGTGAGAAGCCTTGTAATTATTATTTTATTATTAAGCCTTGTAATTATTATTATTCGGCCGACGAGGTGATTCATTCGGGAGACCAGCAACAAGGGACAATAGGTCGCTTAGAAACCGTGAGCTGTTGCACTGATAAATTTTGCCCTAAATCGCTTGAAAGTTAGTGAATAATTTTATCCTCATGAGCAGCATGCCTTGACGAACTATACGGGGTGATAAGGAAAAAGACATACACAATTTCATGCCTACCAGAAAATGGCCAAGTAAACACTTTTACCTCTATATAATTTTGCAAATTCAATTTTTTATTTTTCGAGATACAAGTTTCTTATTCTTAATGTTTGAAAGGGGAAATTTGAAAACAAAATCGGCCACAAATAATTGTAGGCCATTGGACAAAATGGAATACAAACAAAGGAACTTGGAGCACTTGAGCGACCGATCTAACTATTCACCAGTCACAATGAACCCAATGAATACATTGCAGAACAAAGTGAACAGCGAACTCACACCTCTTGAAGATTCCCAGAAAATATCTGACGAACTGTATTACTCTCTATCCTCGAGAACTGCATCCATTCCTAGATTTTATTCCCTGTTCAAAATTCGACCTATGGTATTTCCAATTCGACCTATAGTACTTCCAATTCGACCTATAGTATTTCCAATTCGACCTATAGTATTTCCAATTCGACCTATAGTATTCTTCATCTATTCCCCGACGTACGCCTCAGCCATATTTCTATCAAAGCTCCTTCTGCCAGCAAGGGACAATGCGTCCCAGAAACTCCGCAATAGCCAAGACCTCAGAGATAAGCTTTGCTCGGAACGTATCCCAGAAGATCATTTACTACTTTCATTTGATATGAAAAGCCTTTTCACATGTATCCCACAAGACCACATAATGCAGTGCGTTGAAAACTTTGTCAGAAATAGTCATGAGATACTTGATAGGACTCGTCTGAACCACGAGGAAATTTGCAACTTTGTAGAACTTTGCCTAAAGTCGAACACATTCCAGGACGATGATAAACTCTATCAGCAGATTAAAGGAACCCCAATGACCCCAAAATTCGGTTGTAGAAGTATAATAGATTTAGACTTTGCATACCTATATCCGCTGCTCTCTCTGAAATCGCGATGCAAAACTTTGAAAATCCCTATGTTGAGAACGGACAATTTAGACTCCTTTTATGGTACCCTACATTGACGACGTACACGGCTCTTCCCCACGGCAAAATTGTACCCTTTCTCAAGTATTTTAATCAGTGCAATGAACGCATCAAATTTACCCGTGAAATAGAAGCTAACCGGCCCCTCCCCTACTTAGATCTACTTGTTATGAGAAAAGAAGACAATAGTTTAAGTTTCTCAATATACGGGGAACCCACTTACAGAGGCAGTTACATTGATGTCGCTAGCTATCACCCACGGGCACAGAAACACGGGGTCATTTCTACCTTAATGCATCGATGCATCACAATATGGATAAAGAATACGTAGAAGAAGAGATGACCAAAATTACGCAAAATCTAATGAAAAATGGTAATAAGAAGCAAACAATCAACTCGACGCGCCGCCAAGTCGAAACTCGTCCTGACCGAACGCCGTGCACTGAAGGGCGTTTTATTAGCGTTCCATATATCAAAGGAGTATCAGAAAGATGCTGAAAGATATATACATATATACATACATACATACATACTGTACATACATATATACATAACATACCTTGGGCCTTAGATTTTGGGACTAAATGTCAGCTTCTGTGAATTTCTGTCAAGATTATGCCTTTCATTCATCTAACACTTTCAAAAATAAGTTAAGGAATTTATTGCTGATTTAGAATAATTAAATTAAATTTCTCAGCATCATTTCAAAACGCTGCCTGCGACGATGCTATCTTTCTATGGGTTGAGGGGCCCATCAAGCTAGGGTGTGTTGATGCAGAGATGCCGAGCATCATGATGTTGGTGAAGACATTAATGCAGCGATGTTGAGAGCATCATGATGTTGGTGAAGACATTAATGCAGCGATGCCGAAAGCATCATGATGTTGGTGCAGACAATAGTCGCACCGGGGCGCTGAGATCGGATGCAGTTGTTCACAATATGCGAACTTCTTTGAAACCGCTGAGATTTTTCCCCTGGCCAGGCAGTGCTGGAGCAGCGACGCCCTCAAATTTGTGTCACAAAAGTTGCCTCGCAACGGAACCTGGACTTTTGAGACGTTTACCTACAGCTGAAATTCTAATGTAAAGATTTCTAATGCACATATATTGTATGATGCCCACATTTAGTGAAAACATTTAACACTTTTCAAAATGAAGTGTTTGATTTATTTTACATTCTAGAGATGAATGGAGACTGAATTTATAGCCAGTGTCGCCAATCAGCCGCTCTTGTACGTCGGAAAGTGGGCAAAAAGTTCAGACAACAAATTCTGTGATGACTTTTGTCTCGCTTCGCTGGCTCTACCTGCCTGTAAAATTACAATTAATGTGTAACAATGAAGGTTTCTCTATAGCTTTTGTTCGATTTCTTCAAAAGTGTCTGCTGAAAAGGAGATTATTTCACTGAAGTATCAACTCGAATAATTATGTCAAATGCGTAATATTCTCCTTATGAATCGACAGAGTAAGTTGTAAAATGGAAATTTTTACTGGTTCCTGAAGTCATGGAATCACAATATAACTTTTGTGTTCGTCGCTCATGTATGGTAAAGTCAATCTAATTTTTCTTTTAGAAAATAGCGATTTTTTTTCACAAATGTCTTTCTGATTCATAGCTAAAGAAACAATTGATCAATGTTACTCTTGCATACTTTTTGTTAAAGATGCTGATATTCTTATAGAGGAAAATAGGGGACGTCCAGAGTTCACGATTAATAGAAATTAGATAGCTCCTTCTGGACGATTTTTTAACGCCCAAGCTTTCGCACTTTCCCACAGAGTGCGTTATCAAGGGAAAAATATCGGACACATAAGGTGTACACAAGTATCTATGTTACGGATTATTAGGATTTGAAGGAAAATTTTTACAAGTAGAGGGTTTTTCCGACAAAAATTATGAGGGAAACCGTGCATTAAGGAATGAAAAGTAATTTTGAAATGAATTTATAAATTATCAACGGATGTTGATATCAGCGCTCAAGGTGTTGAGTGCAAACAATGCATGAGGAGAACGCGAGCGTTTGAGAGTGTTCACGTATTCAGATGACTTTGGACACTCTATATTTCCCATTACTTTCTCAGAGTCAGAGCGAAAAAATCAATCTAGAGAACTATGCAAGACGCGAAGTGTGCCTTTAGTTGTAATCCATCATCATGAGACGTGTTATGGGGCTTGAAAGCCCAACGACATCGTTCATAACTTCATACGTCACTTGCTCTCGCGGCATCTCATTAATAGAACTCTTGAAGGACAAGTCACATTAGATTTACAACTAGAGCTCATCACAAATCTTGGAGATATTCCTGCGCCCGCTAAGAAAATTAACACTTGAAGTCTTGACGCAATTCATTGCTCAGCAGGTACGGACACCCTCAGTCGGTCAAGATCAGGCCGTGCGCCAAATGTTGGGGCCCGCAGTTAAACTTTTACGATTGCATTCTTAGCTCATTTTAAAGAGCAATCAAATCAAAGTGACGCACGAACTGCAAATGAAGCTTTATGAGCGCTTTAAGAGGATTACCGCATCTTTGTGGGTCGGGGCATAAGTTGTGGGGCAGCTGTACAGCAGGTGATTACAAATTATAGGTGAATGCGGTGCCTTTTTAACGATCCTGCCTGTCACCTGACCAACTTATAACAGACCTCATTTCCAGACTCAATGGCAGCTCTGACTGATCTAGCTTTTATTGTAGAGAGTTTTCCTATCGCCGTGTTGGTTTTAGTGATAGAGTTTCTCCGTTTGTTGACGGGTTAGAGCTCAAATCATTTCACAAGTTGAACTGCGTAGATTTTAAAGCAGTAGGAACACCATTAAGCGACCAAGGATCGGAAGCAAGGAATGACCACAAAAAAATTCATGTTCTGTAGTCGTGCGGATATATATTAAGTAATCAATCCAAGCAATTCACTAAATTTCAGGTTCGGGTGCATCAGCTCATGCAAAGTCATGAAGGTGAAGCTCTGCTGGCACAGATGCGGCCTCGCGAGGCAGGTCCTCGAGCATATATCTTTTGACTTATGACTGGTCCTTGACAAGCATCTTGAGGAAAAGAACACACTTGCTGAAGAGGCGCTTGACGCGCCTGAAGAGGTCACGCACCATCATGGCTCGAGGGCTGGAGTGGAGGAGGACCAGGGCACGCCCCAGAGGCCCCGCACAGGAGGCGCGCATCACGACGACCACAAGCGCTGGACCGGCCAGCCTGACTTCATCAGACACGCTCCATCATGGAGGGAGTTGTTCAGCGAGGTCGTCACTGACGCTGGAATTATCTTGATCGAGCAGAGGCGATTACGACCACAGAAATTGAATCTTGCACGCTCGTACTACTCGAATCTCATGCGCAAATACGCGTGCTAGAGGGCTCTTCATGGCTGCGAGCTAGCGCACCTCTCGCACTCCACTCGCGTGCTCGTTAGCACGCTTGATGGCAGCCCGCTGATTGCGACTTGGTTTGGAGGACATGCGAGAAAACTAAAATCGGCGACAATTTTTTCCACAATGAACCAAGAAGGAGATGCAAGAGCTGCAAAAGTATTAGATTATATGTAAAACATTTAACGAAGGTGGACTTCAATGTGGTTCGATGTACATACATTCGTTGGCACAAGTTTGCCTGAGATAACAGAACTCATGACTTAGCAGACATTTCAATTGGATGCAGCACGATGAGAATCAGCGAATTTCGGATCGTCTTTCCCCAGCCTCAGCCGAGTAAGGAGGAGCGGAGGGCGACTCCGCCGTGTTGCTGGGTTAGATGTCTATCGCGAGACGTGCTTGTCATCTGACGAGGTCTCGCACATGGAGGGCAAAAACATGACCACTTGCTTCCAAAGCTTCATATTAACTTATAGAGTTCCATTTATTTCCGTCTTTCTTGCTCACTCGGGGGTGGAGATGTTTTCTATATCTTAATCAATCTGAATTCAGACTTATTCTTCAGCTCGGGCGATACGCTCAAAGCTTGTCATAAACTTATCACTCGAATGTTAGAAAAAGTAACTGCGAGAGCAGCTGTGGTACTTTTTCCAATCAATCAATAATTAATCCATCATAATAGATGCAGCCATTTCCATGCCCCGCAAAGGAGCGAGATATTCATCTAAAAAGAGCGGCCCATCGTGAAGTGAGACTTAATTCCGAGGGCGTGCCCAGAGCTGGGCAGCGCTCTGGCGCCGTCTTCATCATGGCGCAATGCCAAGAAAAAAAAACAATGAGCATTTTTAATGACTGGTATTGTTATGAGACAACTGCCAAGCTTGCGTTTTCGATAGCCAATTCACTATGAAAAATTTGGACAGATGTTGAGGGCTCCCTACATCTCTCTCTCAAATTTTGAGCGCACTCTTCAGTCCAAGCTTTAAGACATCAAACTTTAGTCACGAAGACAACAATGCTTCATTGCGCTAAATTATCCAAATGTGAGGAGCAATGAGGAAATTTATGCATGCTGCATAACGAAATTCCACTGAATATGATTTTCATCCTCCGAAACAATGCCTGTACGCATGGATGTACGCCAGTATGAAAGTATTGCTTAAGATATGTCTATTTTACAGTTTGCTTTGTCATCGGCCGTCATTTCCTGCGGAAGATGGCCGTCGATAATGCAGGTAGTCCTCACGCACACTCATCATCAATATCTCCAAAAAATTTTCTACGACATGGATAACGAGCTTTGAAAATTTTAACACACTGACTGTCATCAGAAGTTTGAATCAGGATAGGGAGTCGCACAGTACGTGCATACATTTACGAATTTTCGTGTTAATCACATTCAATTTAAACTGCCCTCAACCTCTACCTCCATCCAGTCAATGGGTACCAATAATATCCTATCGCTTTACCTTTCATTGCCGCTACATCCAAAAAATATCAACTAATGAGTTTACGGACCAGCACACAGGCGCAGTAATCTCCATTCAAACTCCTTTTTTCTAAGATTGTACCCATTTATCTTTGAAATGCTCACCTTTAACTCCAACTCATTATCCATTCTCTCGGTATAATTTAACAACGTAATTCTGCAACTTCTGCAGACGTAGGAGGTACCTCGAGTTCGTTCTGACAGCACCCTCTGCATCACTGCAGCATCTCAGCGGTCCCGTTTCGCTTCTGAATTAAAAGTAGGTTTGCTTCCCTGATTTGAAAAATTAATCAATTCATGAAAGACGGACATATCGGCAGTTCAATATCCTTCCACCTTTGTTTGAGAGTGATTTGAAACAGTCTCTTTCATAGAGGAAATTATAACTAATGAACTGTTCAATTAACAGACAACGTCTTCATCCTAAATTCATAACCGCTAACTGCTACCAGGTTCTGTTAAATAAAAAATAAAAGCTATTCTTCTTACTTCGGTGATTTATCACGACAGTAGAGGAATAAATCCGAGCTCTGTTAGTTAAAACAGATGTAAGAAAAGAAGCCAATTTGTCTGTGTCGATGCAGCTCGGCGACTGCAGAGAGGCTTAGGCTTCAGCGTGATTAAAAATGTGTTTTTTGCTCCATCTCGAAATAAATCGCTTCATTGAAAGAAAAATTCGTAGTTTTTACTTCATCAAGCCCTTCATGTTTAAATTATCATCGAAGATTACGATTATTTTTCACGGCGGGTAACTCGCTACAGGGCTGTAACAAATAACGATTGCGGTAGCGAGTACTTGTTACTTCTTTCTTTCTGAGTGTGCGCGAGAGTGTGGAATGCAGGTGTACTTCATTTCATGCGATATTGCAGCTATATTTGCTCTATTTATACACTGAATGTATTGTGGAGAGACACACAACTTGCACTCAGAAGTACTGTATGACTAGAAATTTTGATTCAGGGCTTTCACTGTATTGCTTTGTTGGCTCCTCGCTCGTTGGCCCTGCCGTCGCTTTTCACGGAGTACTTCCCTTGGAAAAGGAAGTGTAAACCACACATTTCTCACATCCCCCGCCTCACCAGTAGTTGTAAGGCATTTAAAACACAACGGTAAAACGTGTTGGAATAAATAAAGGTTCCTCAGAACTCACGGATTTCATCGACCCAACAAAGCAGTCAAACAAAGAATTCAACAAATGCCGTCGTAAGAGTCAATGGTAAAAAATTTTCGAAGACTTTTGATGCTAATTCTACCTTTCATGAGATTTCTTAATGGTTTCAGAAGTTAATAATACCTTACGCCTGCAGCAGGCACGACCTTTAAGGGATATCGTATCCTACCGCTTGCCCTAAACGAGCACGCGTAGGATAAAATATGCATCAAGTCGCTTCCTTGAAATCAGTAAGGCAATCGTTATTTGAAATCAGCCAAATGCGGTGATTATAACATCGAACTGCAGAATTAAAGACGGACCAACAAAGTCTTCCGTTTGTAAAATTGCTGGAACGTTTAAGTACTTGAAAGTTGGTTAACTGAACTAATTCAAATGGTAATATAAAATTTTTCAAGCAAGATGAGACTGTATTTAGTGTGCGAGCCTAACTTTGATGTGTTATTCTGCCGTGATTAAACTAATATCAGTGCATCAACAAATTTAGAAGAGTGCAGGGAGCTCAGTTTCAGTTTTCAGACCACCTTCCAACAAACAGGGCTTTGGAAGCCTGTCAATTCCGAACAACATTTCTGACCATGAGTCTCAACTTCAAGCTTGCTTGCGTACCTGCGAGCTGAGAGAGCTCAACTCAGATCTTTTCCTAGAACCGCTCGTCCAAGCATTATGAACTTGAGATCGCACAGGGATGGACCGTAAAAGTGAACAATGCAGAGCTTCCTTTTAGCTTTAGTTTTTTATCATCAGGTCGGTAGTGCGGCAAAATTGATTAAGTAATGACTATGTGTGATTGGAATATTACCGTGAGAATTAGAATCCAATAGCTTCTACTTCATAACTTCTCATGTTTCACACTCAGAACAGTACTACAAAGTAACTCGAACATTGCAGTTTTATAATTTACGGTAATAGGGAAAGATGCATCGCTGTGAACTGTTCGGGTGAGTTGCTATACTTCTCGTGCTTGGATACGTGGGTTGTCGAGGACTGTTCATCTTGTAGGTTTGTCTGTAGAAGCACTGGTCTTCCTTGGACATCTTGAACGTGTGCACGTGGTAGTACATTACCAGGTACTGTTGAGATTGCCGTCTTAATCTAAACAGGGCATAAATGGCTGCTTTACTGTTTGATATGTCTTTCCACAAAATTCCAGTATCACGCAAGGCGAAGATGCCCTCGTTTTCTTCTTTGTTCCAACCATTTTTGCGGTTATCAGAAAGGAACACAAGTGTAGCATTGTAACAGCGAGTTACGGAGGGACGGAGTGGGCGAGACACACAGCTCTGCAGCTCCAGCTTGGGTTCTGCTGGGCTGAAATGCAGTCTATGAGACGGTCGCAGTCTTTGCCTGGTCCCAGGGTGCGGTAGCTGATGCTGAGGCGCGGGGCGTTGCCCCTGGTCACGGAGGATGACAGACTCACAATCCAGCAACTAAAACGATCACAATTTTGCAACTTTCCGTAGGTACTGTAGAAGCAAAGATTCTCTGAAAAAATTAAGTACAGCTCTTTAGAAACTTCAGTCCATTAGCAATCATCATCAGACTAATATAGTGGGTTCATTAAAATTAATGTAGCATAATGTAAATTGCAGGAGACAGGAAATGCATTACACTGATCATAATATACAGTTAAGAAGAGCAACCCTGGGCGAGAAGCAACACGGCCACATTGTGAACAGGGCATCGTTTCGTTTTAAGTTAATGATTTCGATGCCACTATTAACATCGGTGCGTGCGGAAGTAGCTCGCACACAAGCAAAAGTAGTTCGTTGCGCACGCAGAGATGTAAGAAGGAGGATCGAAATCATTTACAGCAAACGAGACTGCACTGTCACATCGTGCCTCTCGTAACTTTTTGCCCAGGATCACCCTATTGCATTTCACAGACTTAGAATGAGTAATGAGCTGAACGACAGCATACGCAGAATATTTCTCCGATAAGAAGAGGTGCTCAGTAATTTTACAAAATTTCATTCCTAAAAATAATTAGAGGGCGACAATTTTACAGATTACCATTTTTAGCTTGCATCGGACAGAATCTTGAAATAGATGTAATTTATGCTTCGATTAATGGGTGATTAAATAACGATTGAAGCTCTCTCACTAATTCATCGGAAACACGGGAAGGTCAAGCGTGCGGTGCATGGGGTGTAATTTTAACACAAGTCATCGCTGAAAAATTCAAGAAAAAACTGCGACGGCCACTGCAGGACCTGGAGAGATTCTTCGGTAATGGCCAATTGGAGGCGCATTAACACTGCAGCGACTCATGCAAATTTGAGAAGCTGGTACGGCACTGTACTCCGCCCAGAGTGCGTGCACAAGCACAAGCAATTTTCCCGAGCAAAGTTGCTCGAGCAAATTACACAGCAGAGGCATTTTGGCATGAAAAACTGAAAATTTCGAGGAGAAATTGCGTGGTTCCTGCATTCAATTCTCGATTATGAGACGCAGCCGGTGTGGTGAGGGATAAAATTATATTCTTAGTACAAGTTTTTTACTGCATACATCTGTCTTGATACCAGCGAGTTTTTTTTCAAACAGAAGCACAGCTATCGACGTCGAGACAAGATCGCATCGATGAGTTTCGAAATCCTGGCCGCTCTCTCAGGTCGTTACGCGGACATTTTAATGCTGGGTACACTTCTCGGCCAGCGCCCAAATCGGCGCCGTTTGCTAAATTGAAACTAAACACAGCTTATGCAAATGATGTGCGAGGCCGAAAATTTTGCGGCGCCACTACATGTGCTTGTGCAAAAGTACTTGTACTTTGGAGCACCGACTTCACGTCGTAAATCATTGTGCTGTTAGGTCAAGTCGGATCCCTCCAGAGTAGGTGTCCTAAATGAGTTATGACGGCACCATTGGCGAGCGTTCCATTACATTCAGGAAATTTTATGCACGACCCTTACAGCTCTACTATGCCCAGCTCAAAAAACACTATGTCTGTTGAATATATAATATCTTATGAACACGCCATTGTCTTCTTTTCATGTAATGTTAGAGCTTCAACTTGTGAGAGCCTCAACTTGTGAGAGTATTTTTTGAGCTCTCACGGATATATGAAGTCAGATCATTCATTTTTAAACAGCGGTTACGTTGAAGAAGTTTTCAGGGACGAGTTTACCAGGGCTGGCATTCGTTTCACCGCCACTGTCTGACCAGGTCACCCCTTCATCGTCAGCCCGTCAGTCGCGGCTGCCACCATCGTCAGCCCGTCAGTCGCGGCTGCCACCATCGTCAGCCCGTTAGTCGCGGTTGCCACTAGTGTCTCCACAAATTATTATCAGGACGCGCTCGTGCTGCCATAGCTCAACGATCCATAAAGATGGGATGTGAGCATGCAATACAGCCTCGCTTTGCACTAATTGTGCCTGATAAAGTTGTTTTTTCCTGCCGTGGCCCTAATTATACACTATTACGCATAATTGAACTTTAATCAGATTCATAGGTCACTAGTAGAAAGAAAAATTAAAATAAAGAGCCTTTCGAGTGCTGAGGCTCTAGCTGCGCCCGCTGTAAACAAGTCCAGGACGGTGCGCTGTGAGCAACGACCGATGTTCAAATGACGTCCCCTATTTATAAACTGCACCGAATTGGCATCTTAATGATAGGGAGGCATATCTTTTTTGGGTCTAAATTTATAGGAGCTCCTAGGAGCCATAAAAGCCTGATCAGCAGATGCCTGCTCGATATTTTGGAAGCACGTAGTGGAAACATAAAACCTGTGTTTAATGCGTGATTAAATTTCTTCAGTTGGACGGCATTTTTCGAGGAGGAGATCCTGTAAATGGGACCAATAAAATATCCCAATATCTCTGATCACAAGAACATAGGGACTCTCAACGAGCTATCTTTACGATAAACATCTAAACTGGATATCTTTACCTCGGACCCCAGAATTACGAATATTGTGTGCCACAACACTCTGTATAGACGGAGCACTTGGCACTAGGCATAAGGTCTGCCGGCCACCAGTCTCTTCTTACGGTAACTTATCCAGAGAAGTGTAGAGTTGATTTTTCTGTGGAATCCTTTTACAATAACACATGAACTCCATTATTTGGTGTACATGGTGACGAGTAAAAATACCTATTAAACTAATAATCATTTTGGTAATCACCAAGGTTTTTATCCAAACTCCGTCTTGGAAATACCAGACGGCATTATGGATAGAGCATTGCTTAACAAATGAAGTCTAATCAAAATTAAAGACTGTATTTTTCGATGTAGATAGCTGCTTGGGATCATTTGCTGCAGAGAAGATACATTCCAGGGGCAAGAACTTGATTCATGTCAGCAAAGTGGTGAACAAGAAAACTGCATGGAAGGCACGACGTTTTAATATGAATTCTTGAATTTTACGAGGTGGTGAGAGGCTTTCAGTATTTCTAATCCAACACAAGATAACAATTCATCCATTTAGGAACTTTCCAAACTACGAATAACAATTCTGAACGCGTGGTGGTGCATCACGTGTACACCAGCGTGGTGGTGCATCACGTGTACACCAGCGTGGTGGTACATCACGTGTACACCAGCGTGGTGTCGTACCCGCGAAACTTAGTCTTTATTCTGAGAAATTAAGTCCGATGTACAACTGTTATGCAGATAATAATTTTCCACTTCTGGCTTGATGGCTGGCCGAATGAGACCGTAAAGTTCCCTGCCGCCACGTTGCAGTGAAACTCACAGACGCTGAGATTCGGGGGAGATGTATGGTGTGGGAGCTTGTCAGACGCTCCACCTTCATTTAGAAACTCAATGGTAATCTTCTACCCATAACTTTTCCATAAAGACTCCGACGGCACGGTAGTGATCATGCAAAATTATGGGTATAGGGCGATGTCGATCTCAAGTACTGCTGCCTCTCTTGTGCGCAATTACCGAATATGCTCTCATTAAACAAGACTACTCTCTTTATCACTACGTCCAGCGGTCATAATGGCATCGGACTAATGAAATAATGAAGGTCCTCCTATACTCATCTTATAATTTTCAAGTCTGTGCAATATCAAAAATAACTCGTCAGATGAAGAGATTTTGTGTTTTCTGAGAGCTCATTATCTTTTTCGTCGTTGGACTTCGTATTTTATTATATTCATTTTCCTATTGATTTTCAAATGGTCTGGCGAGAAAGGATCGCAAGGGAGCGCCTTGAGGACTTGGGACACAGTCTTGTCTATGACGTGTCTCGAGCAGTTGCAGAAAGAAAGAAATAAAGAAAGAGAGAAAAAAAGGAAGAAAAAAAGAGAGAAAGAAAGAAAGAAAGAATGAAAGAAAGAAAAAAAGAAAAAAGAAATGAAAAAATTCTTAAAGAAAAAAAAATCGTTCATTCCGAAATAATTCACGTAGAAAGTTTGGTACTACTCGGGTTTTCAATGGGTAAGACTACAACCTTAAAAATAAGCGTGGACGTCACATTGAGGCTTTTATTGCATTAACGTCGCGTGCATTAACGTCTCGTGCATTAACGTCTCGTGCATTAACGTCTCGTGCGAGTTTCATGATTACACTGAACAAACTTGCGTCGTTTGGAAGAGAGAGGGAAGACGGCCTATTTCAATACAAGTGAGATACCCACCAGACAGAAAGTATAGTGAACAAAAAGAAGAATATGAAGGAAGGGCAAGCATAGTTCAAAAATGAAACACTATGTACACTCATCAACGAATAATAAATTCTTCTTTTCACATTGATTTACCAAGCCGAACATCAGTGACGGTATAATAGCATAACAGTAAGGGCGATATTCGCTTCAAAAATAATACACTAATATACATTAACGAGCGATACATTCATTTTTGCACGCTGAGCTGCAGAGCTGAATATCAGTAACGGTAAGAGAGAGCATCAGTAAAAGCGGATGTCGCTTGAAAGCAACACAGTTATGTGCATTGTAACCAGTCAATTCTGATCTCCCGTGGGCTGCAAAACTGAGCTCCAGTAGCAAAAGCCTGACCCCTGGTGCCTAATAAGAGTCTCCTCGCAGCCTCAACCGATACAGAAGAGCTAGCTGGAATAGAAAGGGACTTTGGAAAAAGACCGTCCCAGAAAAATATCATCAGCAGCGAGAATATTTTTGCTCAGCTCTGTTTACATGACGTCTTCTCACCGAGTCGACCTGCCCCTCACGGCCGCGCTGCGACTCGGTGGCTCATCGAACTCATGCAGAGCTGCTCGACTACAACCTCCCTTCGTCTGGGACTTCCTCAAGTCTGCCGCTTTCCTGAGTCTAAGGCTTCTCTAAATCTAGGACATCCCTAAGTTTAGGACTTGCCTAAGTCTAGGACTTCCGTAAGCTTAGTACTTTCCTCAGCCTACGCCATCCCCAAATCTAGGACCCATTAGCTTACGACTTTTCCCAGTCTAGGGATTCCTAGGCCTAGAAATTCTCAAAGTCTAAGACTTTCTTTAGTGTACGACTTCTCTAAGTGTAGGATTATTTTAAGTTTCGGAATTTCCTAGGCTACACTTAGGCTACGAACTTCTCCAAGACAAGAACTTCCCCAGTCTAGGACTTCCCTAGTCTAGAACTCCCCTAGTCTAGGACTTTCCTAAGACTAGAACTTCCCTAGTCTAGAACTTCCCTATTCTAGGACTTCCCCAGTCTAGGACTTCCCTAGTCTAGGACTTCCCTAGTCTAGGACTTCCCTATTTTCTGTACCCTGCACAGCTGCTCGACTGACTTGAACATCCTTAAAAGTTTCTCAGTGAATGCTACTAAGAGCTTTTCTCTTCTGATTTTTCCATGCCAATTCTGTACTTCAACTTGCATATTCTGAGGTACTGTTTTTCTAGCGAATGTGAAGTGTTTCTTCAGCATAAAGTATTTAAATGATTCGCTACAATTCAACTATGAGCAGCAAAACAAATCGTCGTACAAGATTACTGACAATGAATGCTGGGTGCGCATCATCAGTTTCATTGTGTACTTTTTTAGAAGCAGATGTTAGGACTCAACAGAGAAACACTTTCATTCTACTGCAATGGACTGCAAGTATTAGCGATGAAAGAAATGTAACCGAAAAAGAGAGCTCCATCGTCAGTTTTTCTAAAGCACACACACTATAGTATTCCTCTCATCAGCATAGGTTCCTGTTTGGCTCAAAAGCCCCTGTCAATCTGGTCGAGAATCTAAAAATTATAAATATTGGAACGTTATCGCAACACTCATACAATTCTTTCAGCAAATGCTCTAGATAAGAATTCTACACTTTTCAGCTTATCTACACTTTTCAGACGGCCTAATGGGTTTCTGCGCATGAGAGCGTCATATACTGGCGTTATAATTTTCATTTGTCAGTAACTGTTACCACCCCAGAGACTCCCACCTGTACCCCTGAGGGGTAACTTGGTGCACCATCAACGCCCGGCACGAAGCCTTGTGACCAGCGGTGCGTTGTGCACGCGCACGCGCGTACCTCCAGTGATACAACAAATAACGAAGCCAAGACCCTCGTCGCAGCCGAGAAGCATCGTCGTTGTGGGGCTCCCAGCGCAGCTATGGCTGGAATTTAGCGACCAAGAAGAGCTGAGTCATCGCCGTTTAGCAGGAGCACACTCTGTGAGCTGAAGTCTGCTGACTACCTTGCGTCACAGCCTCGCCGCCCCCCAGCTCCAGGAGTGAGACGCTGTTCTGGCCGTGGCACCATTTCGTAACTAGACCTTTTTCGCTGTCGTATTTACCCTGCTGCCGAGCCTGCCTGCGCCTATGCACAAGCCGCGTAAAACTGACGTCGTGTGATCAGAGGCAACGATGGCGTTAGAGACGCTGGCGTTGGGCTGAGCTGTCGACAACGTCA
>VOMN01110787.1:0-13930 GCA_014899125.1 Orchestia grillus
CAAGCAAGACGACCAGAGTTTTAGTATTATATAGATAGATATACAAGTCTTGAAATATTGAATTCCCACGTTACGCCTTGACGGATAGCAGTAGATCTTCTTCTACGGATTTTTTATTTACCATACTATAGAACTATAAAACAATAAAATTTACACAAATAATTAAAATATATCTTGGGTAAATAAATAACCCCTCATAAAAAGTTCTACAATTATCATTAAGCAGTAGATATGTACGTATATAATACCCACGCAACTGGGGATGCGTGAAAACTTCTCAAGTGACGCTTAGGCGTGACGCAACAGTGAATGGCCAGAGCGGACTTCAAAGAACAACAAGATTGTTTACAGGCCGCGAGCCTGCACGAACTCACGCGAGAACATCTGCTCTGACANTAACAATATGAGGGCTCGAGAAAATTTGGCCAAACGACAGTCTCCAGAGATGTGTCAAATATTACGATCCTGAAGCGAGACATAAGCAGGAGAGTCACCTTTGAGTGCGGCCTTCGCGTTTCCTGCCGCTGAAGAATTTGAATAAAATATTATGGAATTTTTCTTTCTTGACGCAGAAGCTTTGATAGTGAACCAATTTCTACCTGGAATCGATTACTGTTTAAAAAAATGTTTCTCAGGTCTCCCGCTCGTGAAATTTTATCACCAGACTGTTTTAGGACGACCGGTCTGGGTGACGTCTGGGTAACGTATCGACGATGATATTTGACGAGAAAGAAATTATTAAATTGGTATCTTACCCAGGCATGGTAGTCAACACTCAACGCACTAAGTTTTTCCGCCAGATTATCTAAAGTATATCTATGCATTGGTTTTGCTTTAAAAATATTCTAAATAAAGTATATTTGTTTAGATTGAAGAAACGGGATAGCTAACAACCGTGATGAGAACTTGACCGCATGCAATCTTCACTGAGAATCTGTAAGCAATCCAGGTTTAGAGCTTTACTGTGAATAATATCCAGTGACACTGCGACTGTTAATGAATCCTGTTACAGAAGCCAGTTGTAAACAATTAAAACAGAGACCTAATATAAACAAATAATAAATAAAACAATCTTGACATTCTACAGTCCTGATTGAGAATCTGATTGCTAGTGGTAGAGCTTATCTCTGATAAAATTTCCATCATTATTTAGTCTACATACCATCATACTCCACAGAAATCAATGCATTTGGAGCTCATTTAAAACGTACTTTAGGTAAACCAAGATAAGCTCATGGTACTCGCACGAGCTCGTTTGTCTCGAGTATATCTTTACGCATTATCGGTGAAATTTTACACTGCGAAGGACATTCCTGACACATACCACAGTTTGTGTAGACACATTTTAACGAGGCAGTCTAACAGTGTAGTTTTTATTTTGTGAATTTGAGCTCACAAAGAATAAAAGGACGAAAATGAAGGAGACTAACTGTTCAGAAAAGAGAATAAAAGCTCAGAGTTAAAACACAGAACAAATGACGTTCGATAAGGTCGGCCATGCTCGATATCGTCACATTTATCTCGGGAAGGAGCGAGTCGCCGTCTCGGGACTGGTTTAACTTCGTTGTTCTCCAATTTAGAGAACCAATTGACGTAATTCAGTCTTATGTGTTGAACTATTTGATCTTATCGCATCAGAATGGGGAGAATTTAAAATTATAATGCATGTTCCTTGAAGAAGAAGACGGAAATTGAGATTTCAAAATTTCCTAATGGAACTGGCGTGTGATGAGAGTGGTTTGTTGAGATGGGTGAAATTTTTCATTTATTTCAACTCACATGAGAGAGCAGTTAGGTCTCCGTGCGCTATCATGAAAACTGTTTTAAGTTCACCGCAGTCATGTACGAGATGAGTCCCTCATATTATGTTCACGTAAATGATTCATTATCTTAATGGTGAAAATTCATCATCGAATATGAAAACTATCGACATCAGCAATTTGAGGCGCTTTTAAGGGCTTGATTAAGCATTTTGAAAATAATATTAAACGCAGGAAGTTAAGTGAAAGTTTTGATAATTTTTGGAGCGAATCAAGCTGCGTTCTTTTACATTGGGGTGACGTTGGGTGTTGAATGTGACACATTTTTCAACCATAAGAATTAAGCCAACAATTAAATCTAGGAAATTGAACCTTATGGAATTTGAGTTTAAACTTTGATTAGATTAAATTTTGAGCTTAACTTCCCATTTTAAATTTTGTTTAGATTATACTCTCAGTTTTTACTTTAACTCTTTGCCTAAATTTAACTCTGTTTAGTCTATACCAAGATTCAGCTCCCGGATGAACTAGGTGCTAGTGACTACACTAGTAGCAGAGGAGTGGCACAGGACTGTATATCATCATGGGAGGACTAGTTAGTTAAGTGACGCAGCTTTTATATGAAACTAACACTCAGGGCTAGCTCATTTGCTACGGCCCAGTTTCATCCTTAAATAATTTTTCCAGTTTCGCACAAATTTTCCTTGAGCAATTATCTGAAATACGAGTACTCGCAGTTCAAATTTACTCGCGTCGATCATGACCAAACAATACTGTTTCAGAAGTGCTTTTGAATTAGAAAAAGAGTTTAAAAATATTTCCCAGTGTTGATAGTTATTTTTGAGAGATAATACCTAGAAGGAAGATAAATTGAGAGATATTGATGGCTTCAATTAGATGAGCAGCTTTGAGGTATTTCAATTCAGTATAGCCACAGTAATTGGAATATGAACGTCGTCAATAATTACGAAAATATCCGTACATGCACTTATACCATGTTGAACAAAGACAAACAATATACACGAAGACATGCATTTACACGTGAATACATAGATATTTACACCTCATGTTTAAGTGTAGAAATCCTTCACCAATGAAACCGACAGTAAAACTCACAGCCTGTCTAGGTCTAAGGTCTAAGTTCTATGTTACGTAAGCCTGCATCGTATTTTTCACTGTTCTCTTTTCGTCCTTCTGACGTCTGCAACTCAAGCGAGGGTTCTTTTTCTTCAGTTTAGTGAGGGTTCTGTCTCCGGTTGGTCCATGCACCTCAGGTCTTAGATGTTTTTTCCACTGTACAAGTTTGTGGGTAAACAATACAAATGCATAAGCATATTAATGTGCTCACTAAAAGAAGCTTTGTGTCATTGAACTCCTGTTAAAATGAGGTTTGCTATTCTCGTTAGTAGCCCTTACCTAGAGACAGCACAGCACATCTAGGGTGGATGGTCCAGCCAGGGCACCACAACCTAGAGCATTATTGAGGGTTTTGGGGGCTGTTGTTATGACTTTATGACCAAGCGGGTGTTGTGCCGGAGGTGTAGACGCAAATATCCTATCCGGAATTTTTTCTAATTTCAGGAAACCGGACTGTCTCTTATGGGGTGCAAAATTGCGGATGTAATCTTTGAAATGAAACCAAAAACGAATTTCTCAATACAAGTTATAACACCTATTCCTTACTTTCTTTACAAAATGTGGTGTAATTTAGACTGCGAATTTAATTTAGTCGGTGCTTATTGAGTTTACGGATATGAATTTGTATCGCCTTTTTTTTTAAATGAGTATTTACGAGCAAGAAACACTCATTCATGGAAAATAATGTAACTTATGTTAACAGAACCGATGGAAAGTACTCGGTAATACTTTACCTATCAACAAAAACAAATATTTTCTCCCTCAAGCAACCCACACAGAAAATATCTACATATTTGACCTTTGAAAACACGGGCTTAATTCAACACAACACCTATAAGTTGGTGTCTTGGCTTATGAAGGAGGACGCAAACTTGAGTGTAGGCTCAGGTCTGCTGAGCTGCGGCCGAATTTGGTACGCGTGCGTGGGGCTGGTACAGGTACATAGCTGCGGAGTCCCACGGTAGTGGTGTTTTACAGCCGAGCTAATTAACTATCAGATCGCATGAATTAGTAAGTTTAGTTCTTGATTCAATCGCGAATGCATGGCTTTCTGATTTGATTTGTAGAGGACAATAACTTCAGGAAAACAAATCTGTATTTTGTACTGCGTGGATAAAGCTAAATAAATAATTGCAACCTTTCACGACTCGATGTCTCGTAATAATTCAAGTATGTATTCTTTCAAAGCATCGTAGCATCCAAACTAACCTAAGTACGTACTTAATTAAAGTAAAAATGTAAGCACATGCAGTGAAAGCAAAACGTAGTAATTAGTTTTGCGTACAATTAAGTTTCGTGTGAATTAGGTAACGTAAAAAATAGAAGCAGATGAATTTGCAATTTCGCCTGGACCGTGGAAGACTTGCGAGCTGTCAGGCGCTGTGTTTGGGCTCTGTAGAACATGTGGCAGCGGTCGTCTACTAACCAGGAACTACCAGGGTCGATCCCGGATGAAGTGCTTTCCTTGGGCAAAGAAGATAATAAACCCAAGATTCCCAAAAAGTAGCTCAAAAGTGAATCACAGGCTGGGGTACCCAAATTTTTCCAAGCAATCTGCGATGCAAAATACGCTGTAAGAGCCTAGCTAGAGCACCGAAATTCATTTCTGTGTAGCCAGTAAACGCGTAGAATATTAGGAATTGTTAATGATTGTGAAAGACTGGTTTCCCTTTTCATNTCAACTGAAATTTGTGAGACCGTCCCAGGACACGTGGACCTCCACCAGCCAAAGCTCCCTTGGCCTGAACCTTCAATCGAATTTATTTATTTCTCTCTAGTCGAGGGCGTATTGCTGTTGCTCTCAAGGAAGCAGGGCAAAATGAAATGAGAAAATAATCTCTGAATACATATTGCAATGCGGGTAAACCTGCTAGGAAGCTCCAGTTTACAGCGCTTGCTACTGCACGCAAACAAGCTTGCTCGAGTTAGGCTGCAGTGCGTTATTAATTTTTATAATGAGCTGATCATGCACCGATGCTTTCAGCAACTCTGGAATTAGATATGATAAGCATGCACAATCAGAAAATTTCACGGGATTTCTTTCGCGATCCAGTTCGAAATGACCTTGTTCAATATTTTGAATTCTTCACGTAAAAATATGCGTTCAATTAAAATAGACAATTTTTTTCAGAATTAAATTATTTTTAGATAACAGTATATTTTTGTTATCCTGGAACATCAATGTTGATTTGGTGAAGTATAGAAACAAAATATGATTATACTGAAACACAATTTCTCTACACAGAATTGCTTTAAACGCCTAAAGAAAAGTAACGGTTGCATTCGGAATGACTGAAAGACAATCTCTAAAAAAGACTCAGAAGAAGGTCAACGTAATAAATAAATAAAAAATTCTGAGCACAAACTTGTAAGCGATGGATGTAATGGAGACAGTCAGACAAAAAAATCAAACGGAAAGTTCGATCAGAACTGTTAAAGAAGTGGACTGAAGACTAAAACTGAGCGGGAAATTCAAAAACCAACATCGTCAGAACAGCACCCAGCCCGAGAAGTTCTCTGATTCAGAGAACCAGAATATATTTTCCCGCTTGAATAAATGATCAAAGGAGCTGAGGATCCCTTTGGAGTGAATCTCTAATTCAAGACGAAGTACTGGTGCTACACGAAGACATTAAAAGCTGCGCAAATCTAGAAAGGGATCCATCCTTTGTTTTTTTCTGTAAGAGGTCACTTGTTTGGCTGTTTTCAGCGGAGTTTTAACTTAAATGAAACGTGAATTTGCACAGAGAAAGTACCAGAGTAGAGGCTATCTCTGTTTCAGATTTTGTCGATAAATTTATGGGTATTGTACCTAATGAGGCATATTCACCTAAATAAATTTTTAGCGTTGACAAAACTGGATTTCTCTGGGAGAGAATGCTATCTAAGACTTCCCTCACCTCAGAAGAAAATATTTAGAAGTGTTCAAAGGTGCAAAAAAAAGTAAAATTTCCATCTGGAAGAAATATAAATGGAGAAGTGAAACAGAAACCAATGCTTATTTTTTATCAAGAAAATTCTAGAGCTCCCAAATGTTTACAAAAACATTTGTTAGTAATCTGGAAAAGTTACAGTAAAGCTGGGAATACGAACAAAGTTTCACCAAATAATTCCCAGTGTAATGCATAAAGTTGAACAGTACAAGAACACCAGTACAAAACCTCGGTAAAAAATCGCTGTAGGCTGTATGCAATGCTATTGGCCGTGCTAATGGCGTTAATTAACTGTACTCGAACATACATATTAAACTTGTATTTCTGTTAAAAAAACTCTACCTCAAATGTGCCTCATATGGAACAGGGTGTCACTCCTGCGTTCAAAGCGTTCAAATCTAAGGCAGCAGTGACGCATTTTTTTGGTGCTATACTTCGAACGTTAAAGATGTAGATGATTTGGTGGTATCGAATCAAAAAGAACTTATCGATGAGCTCCTAAAAACACAGTAAAGTAAAAATCCTGTCAGTGTGCTGCGCTAGAAGACGCAGGACAACAAGAAAACTTAGAGAAGCAGAAGCTAAACCAACCAGCGTACGATTCGATTTTCTTGGAAAAAGAGGAGAACCTTGATTCTATAGTCTCAGAGACGGATGATGATATTGTGCGTTGAGCGGTATTTCACGCATTAATTGATTGTGTAAAGTCTTTATATCAGGTACACTAAGGAATCAACTGATTTATTGATATATTTTTGCAACGATTGTTCCCTGAACTCACTTCATAGTGTTCGAAACTTAGTTTATTATTTACTTAGTAAAAACGTGCTTCTTGTAATATGGACTTGCGATTCCATAGTAGATTATAGGTAACGAATAGTTATAGTTTTACTGGAGCACAGAGGTAAACATTTGCTATCGCGTTTCATTGGCAACCGTTATTCCTTACAAAGGTCTCCATGACGGACTGGCTAGCGTGATAGCCTTGCAGTTGGGAAGTTTGGATTCGACTCCCGGTTCTGGCACTGATTCTCGCGTAAACACGAAGAGCCTCCCTCGAAAAAGGAAGCTTGAACCTCCCATTCTTCACATCCTTCACGTGTCAGTAATTGTAAGGCATTGAAAACCCAACAGTAAAACGTGATGGAATTAATGAAAGCACTTTTTTCTACAACGCGCATTTGAGCTGCACCAGCGCTGCCTCTAACTGGTCCACCTGCAGCGAGCTGCGGCACACTTACTTGTGTTTGCTTGTGTTCCCAAGTTGAATGGCGACTCAAGTTAACTGGGAAAGCTGTAGCACATATATGCTGGTGTTGCATGGTATGAAGGGTCTCAAACAATCAAATTTCCTCTCTCAAGGCAGACTCGTTTGAGGCGTTGAGTGTGCCAAGTCTTTGGTATTTCCTGCACCATTTCCGGGTTTTTCTGTAGTCTTAATCTCGGATGGGTGGTGGAGTTTGCACTTTTTCCTCGTGCATTTGAGGTCATCAACTGCTCTCCAGCACAAGGTTGAATGGATGAATGGATGAAAGGTATATGCTCATTGAGTTTTTCGAGTGAATGAATTATCAGAATTTTCATCTACTGTAGTTTATGCGCTTGTCCAGTGCATACACTAACACTTTTTCACTAGGTGTACTCTTTCACTTCCTCAGTAAAAATATAGAGCCTTTTCACTTCACTTCCATGTAAATGCATACCCAAGCACACTTTCTAGATATACACAAGGTTTGTAAACTTCGACTCTTGACTTCAACTCGCGAGCGGTGCCTCAATCGACCATCTGCGACGGCAGTCAACGTAAGAGTCTTGAGCATTTTATATACAATAATGGATGTGAACAGAAACTACATGCGCTATGCGCTTTGCGCTATTTCATCATCGTTGAGCTTAGAAATTTTGCCGCACATCGTAAGCACCGCGGATATTTACATAGTGGTATACCACCTCACACGAGTGTACTACCTCACACTAGTGTACCACCTCACACTAGTGTACCACCTCACACTAGTGTACCACCTCACACTAGTGATCCACCTCACACTAGTGTACCACCTCACACTAGTGTACCACCTCACACTAGTGTATCACCTCACACTAGTACACCACGTCACACTAGTGTACCACCGCTCTTCTGAATCTCGGCAAGGAATGGCTGTACTTGTTCACCATCGCGGGGGGATGTCTAAAGGGGGCTGCCAGAGGAGAGTATTTTGAAATGGCAGTGACTGGTGATCTGAAGGAGGTATTCAGAAGGGGTAGTCTAAAAGAGGTTATCAGAAAGAAGTTATATGAAGGAGGTAATCTGAAGGTGGTCCTATGAAGGGGACTTTTGATAGGGATAGTTTGAAAGGAGAAAACTGAAGGGAAAATTTGAAGGGGTACTCTGAAGGAGATTCTCTTAAGGGGTATTTTGAAAGGGATAATTTGTAGGGGTGAAGAGGTATTTTAAACTGGTTAATGTGAAGGACGTGCAGGGGCATTCTGAACGAGATAATCTTATGGGCTGAAGTGGTATTTTGAAAGCTACAAATAGAAGGAGGTGAAGGAGTATTTTGAACGGGATAATATGAAGGGGTGAATGGGCATTTTGAATGAAATATTCTGAAGGGGGTGGAGGGGTATTTTGAATATGATAAGTTGAAAAGGGGTGAAGGGGTATTTTGAACGCGATAAGCTGAAGGGGCATTTTGACCTGGATAATCTGAAGGGGCCGATGGGTCATTTTGCATGAGATATTCTGCAGAAACTGATGGGGTACTTTAAACAATATAATCAGAAGCGGCTGAAGGGGTATTTGGAACGAGATGATCTGAAGGGGCGGGTTTGCGAGGCGAGACGTGCGCGACGTAGGGGCACCGCCAGCACCACCACAAGCACGGCTTTTCACTGTGGGCCATCGTACGGTCCGACGCTGCCACCAATTCCTTCTGTTTGCTTCTCATGTGTAAAATGGGAATCTGTGCATCCCGAAGCTCCATTCTACAGACCATCTAAATGCTAATGCCAGCGTCTGGTGGCTCCCGAGAAACGCCGTAGGAACTGCTGGATCTCCCTGACGTCTATCGAATAAAGAGACCATCGCCCGGCCCAAAAGAAGTAACGAATTCCGATTGTTCTTGATCTAGTCTTACTCAGTCTGCAGTACGGCTATTATCGATCAGGAACGCAGTCGTTTGAAAATCTTATCTGGACGAAAACTTTGCCGGCAAACAATGAGGGGAATGCTGGATATTCTGGTGTGAAAATATGTACGAAAATAGGTACTCCTTGCATACAAACGTATCGTATTATTGGTAAAGATTGCATACCAATATGATGGCAATGGATTGTGGGAAATATGAGGCAGTGACCAAGTGTACTGCGTGTAACACTGGCCAGAATAGTCATATAAAATTTTTGCAAAAAAGTCTGAAAATATATCGTCTGATGAGAAACAAAAAATGGTAAACTGAAAAAATCGACGTCACCAAGACAATATTTATTGACTGGTAGCGCTCAAAGCTACGTGCGTTTCTACCAATTGTGCAGGTGGAATTACGCATCTATCACCTACAATGTAACTCTAGGTGCATGCAACACTGCTCATACGAGTAATAAAATTGTGTGCTTTCATTTTCCTCGAAACTCGTTGAAAATTAGTGTTTATGATACGCGTGGCATAATTTTCATCCGCGCTTGCTAGATTTGAATAATTTACCTGCGGCAACGTTGTTTGATTGCTAACACGTGTCCTTGAATAATAACGAGCAGAGATACGACGGTGACCGGACGGGTGGGGGCTTCGGTGACCGCAGCACTTGAGCGTGGTAGGATACCGGTACGCTGTATTCGAGTGATAGTGTGTGTGGTCAAAGTTGCCCCACAAAGATCGAGAATTTAATTTACAAGCTGTCAGGTTGCACGGACTTCTGATAAATAAATCCAACAACTTTCACGATCCATCAGGATCCTCGAAGAAGAAGAAGAAGAATTGAGTAATATCTTCCTTTTATTCGAAAATAAAGTATCTTTATCCTCTGAATTTTAGTACAATTTGATTTTGAATAAGTGACGAACATAAATCGAAATTGTAACAACAGCTCGCTAAAGTCAGCATAAAACAGAATTTTCTTCACTGAAATAAAAACTGTACTCAATGATGGGGATTAAATAGCACTACTGATAATCGGAAACTTTTTAGAACACTGTAAACCCAAAACCTTTATGCTGTGTATATGCAGCGCCTCCTGCATATGTAAAAATGTGCTATCTGTTTCTGTGAATAATCCTAGACTTATCATATACATACACTCACTACTCTCTTGACCATAACAGGGATATCTGACAAACGATCTTCATAAATTGACCCTCATAGCTAACACTTAATGGTAACTGGGCTATGACCCTCATGGCTAACACTCTGTGGTAACTAGCTAACCTACTACTCTCGTCACTAACACGCTGTGGTAACTGGCCTTCGACCCTCACAATTTAAAAGTTAGGGTAGTTATGGAAGACCTTCACAACTAAAGAGTCGAGGTAATCGATGCTAGACCCTCAAATATAAATCACAGGGGGTAGCTGACGTATGACCCAAACGACCAAACCGTAGGAGGTGGCTGGCACTCGAACAGATTTTGCACCAACACACCAACATAGTCTGGTTGTACTGCTCCAACACACCAACACAGTCTGGCTGTACTGCTCCAACACACCAACATAGTCTGGCTGTACTGCTCCAACACACCAACATAGTCTGGTTGTACTGCTCCAACACACCAACATAGTCTGGTTGTACTGCACCAACACACCAACATAGCCTGATTGTACTGCTCCAACACACCAACATAGTCTGGTTGTACTGCACCAACTCACCAACATAGTCTGGCTGTGCTGCACCAACACGCCAACATAGTCTGGCTGTACTGCACCAACACGCCAACATAGCCTGGTTGTACTGCACCAACACACCAACACAGCCTGGCTGTACAGCAGCACCAACACACCAACACAGCCTGGTTGTACTGCAGCACCAACACCGACATTTCCTGGCTGTACTGCAACACAAGTTGACGGCTCCTATAAAATATGATATTTTTCTGAAAAGCAAAAGCTGTCTCATGTGACAGCCCCCCAATCACGTGATTGGTTCGCTTGATATGAAGAATTATCAGTTTTTGATCAAATGGACGTATCAAATTTATTCGTAAGCCAAAAGTAACTTTAGAGTTATGCATAGTCATCATTCGAATTTAAAACATCACTTCAAATTTAGAAGTAATTCTTTCGTTAGAGTGTGAATTTTCTCGCAGTTAGCTTTCGGACATCATTGGGCACATATATCGTACGCATTGAAACGTATGACACGTAATTTTATTATTATTACATTAGTCATGGTTCAACCACCGTATCCTTTCGAATATGATAGAAAATTTTCCCTTGAATATAGACAGCGCTAATAGAAATTCTGAGTTTAAATACCGCCTTTGAGAAATCAGCTTTTAACAACATTATGAACACGAAAGTTTTCAGAAAATTGCTTCTCACCGTTTCCCGAACTAGAGCATTGTTCTTTCCCAAATGCAAGAGCCGTATATTTGGACATACTTTCTGTTGTGCATCAAACATTCACAAAAACTCGACTTCTTAAATTGGAGTATCCAATTTTACACAGCTAGGGCCTCTGTGGACTTCGCTGAGCTCCTGACGCAGCGAACCAAAACAGATCATTTTAGGGAGCACATCTGAGTAGCTAACATTGCTCTGGACTGCAAGTTTTGAGTTCATGCTTGGTTTCTGTCTCAGGCTTCTGAGACACTGCTTAGCGAGACAGTTTTGCACCTCATTTGAAAGGATCATAAGGTTTTCATGGTGTTTTATTACTACGCTGAAATTTTTTGCTGGCATGACGCAATGGGGTTTATTTACCTGTTCGACGAAAATTGTTTTCATTCCTTCGTTATTGCATTATTCGCGTCTACAAATAGATTGTAAAAGACGCTTAAGGTGTTTAATTTAAATTTTACAAGTAACCAATCATTTTCTGTCAAACTCTTGTGGCACTAACGGAGCAAATATTCTTTTTTATCCGCGGTAGAAAACCAAAAATATCGAGAGTGGGGTTAGAAAACTGCAAAGTAGCTCAAAAATTTAGAAATTATTCATGACACTCCGACTCACTAGCTTTTCACTAATACGAATGGCTATAAAAAAATGGATTCTGGAAAATAGATGTGATTCTCAAGTATTCAGTTCAAGCATGTACAATTAAATCATTTTACGTAGGTGCACACCTTACCTCAGTTTGTTCCCTCATGTTATCGTTATCTCAGTGTAAACACCTCACAGTGTAGCCATTATCTTGTCATTACCCCATCCCGTCATTGTCGCGTCTTTAGGTACCTCTTCCCGTAACCCTCGTCCTCCCTTTATCTAGGCCTGACTTAGCCTCATTTTATAATGACCTCTAGACCGATGCATGTAGGCTCTGTAAAACAAGAAAAAATGCTGCTGATGTTGAAGAAAAATGAGTCATATACGTGAAAAAACAAATTTTAAAGTGAACAATACATTTTGTTCGAAGGGCTCTCAAATGGTTTGTGCCAGATTCCAAAGTAAATCATCGTCTATCTCAATTCATAAAATCTTCCTTTCAAGATTCATGAATATGTATCTCTCTATTCTTTCTAATTTCTGTTCTGGAGTTCTCTCACGCTCAAACAATGAATAACAAACAAGTCTCGGAGAAGAAAGGATCGAATTTTTTCAATTAAGGCGTAATGACTTGACCCTGCCAGCTGCTACAGGCCTAATGCAGAACAATTAGCAAAAGCTGCCTTTGAATAGAGGCCAGAAATAAATAAATACAGCGAGGCAGGCAAACAGCTTCACCTTCCGGCGACAGCCGGCCACTGTTAGTCAGGCCAACGCAGGATTTTCTTCCTCAAAGCCTCTTAATTTAGGAGCTAAATTGTCGGAGTTGAGCGGCACGCCTTAATAAGAAGGCGATTGTGTGAAGATACTGCACAAGTTACACTGTTGCCGAGACAAAGTGGCTCTCAGTATACACACTCTCGACCAACTTTGCGGGGAGGCATCGTTTCGAATTACTGATAAAGAAGCTAAGGGCTTTGGAAAAAGTGGCAACATGGCGGAGATTGATGAGCGCGGTCTCATCGACATCACGGTCAAATATTGGCGGAGAGAAGCTGTTAGTGGTCCAAATTACTGTATTTTTATAGCGGCCATAGTTCAGCAAGAAATTATAACTCAGGGTGAGTGAAAATCATGGGGAGTATTCGGTGCCATCGTAAGAAGCAAGAGGGAAAGTTCCCCACGAAAAACCGACGATGCATTATTAAGATCACACATGCGCCATAGGAAGGGCATCTCTTCAAATGGGACTTGCAAAACGCGTGTCCAGGCCCAGGCTGAAAATGGGACACAGGACCCCATGCTTTCGATTCTTAACATTATAGAACAGGTGTTAGAGTAAAGACGGTAGACGAGGAAATCTAAATTTAAGGATAAAAAGAGCAGCCGAAGTCAACATGATTATACAAAAAATAAACACTTCGGATACTTGAATATCCACCATCAGTGTTCTGAAATGGAAGTTAAATTCTTAGACTAAATTGGGCGAAACAAATACATTGGCAAAATATGGTAAAAAATGAAAACATTTCCCGTAAAAAATATAAACCTAATTCGCAATAGACAATACCGCTGGTGGTTCACTCATAATTAATCTCCGGCCTGTTAAAATGGGTCTCGTAATGAATGCCATTGTTACTGTCCTGAATTGTTCAGCCATTGTAACTCCCTGTTCTGAACTATCTAGCCGGTCTTGTACTGGCAGCGTAACTAGTTTGACGGATTAAGACTCATTAGTACAACAGTCATAATTTTAACGTTACGCTTGATAACAGTTGACATCTTTCTGGTGACAGATGACGCGTCAAATGGTCTCAGCACCAATTATTTGTTTCTATCTTCTTTGTTGTTCGCTGTGGCACCAAACAGAAAAAATAAAACAAATAATAATTTTCTGTTTTGGGTTAACAAAGGAAAAATTACTAACACATTCACTATTGCAACAATATCACGGGAAATAAA
>VOMN01110797.1:0-12526 GCA_014899125.1 Orchestia grillus
CACTCTCGCTTTAACGCTTTTGGTGTGCGGGCACCCTTATCCTCCGTCGGGTTTTGTTGGAAGTGAATTAGTTCAGCTGAATGCGAGGAGATGACCTTTTTTCTTCCAGTTGCATCTTAAGCTATATATGTACCTCTATGCACTAGTAGGTTGCCCCTTAGAAACCTAATAACTCACCTGTGCACCCAAGTTTTTTATTTATTTTGTCTTATTCGTTGCTAATATATGCACCCCACCAAAAATGGTGCGACATATTCTGTTAATTTCTCAAGATATCCTCTTATTTACGGTAAATCTGATATGAAATATTGTTATTTGAAGTATCACTGATACGGACCGTGTTCTCTGACAGTCTCGCTGATTAGTGAAAAATACGGACCCGGGAATTTTCTCTTATCCCCGCTATGTAATAGCTGTGTTGCTTGCTTGGTGTGGTTTAAACTTCCTTTTCTAAGGGAAGTACTCTACAGTCACGTGAAAATGCCTCCCTGAGCCGAGTATTGAACCCAGGTCCTTTCGATTACGAGACCACGACGCTACCACTAGGCCACAGAGCCTACATGCCATCCTTACTGTGTATTTGAAACACCTGCTTTCTAACTAGACCATTTTGTATTCCAAATATAAATTTTGGATTGAATTATATTTAACAAAAAAACTTCATTTTTCTTCAATGTGATGTCATACTGCTATTTTCCCTTTTTCTCTAATGTTATTAGCTTTTTCACATATCATAACATTTTCATGCGCGATGCCAACCACACCTGATAGACTAATTTTTATTAATTATTTCATCAAAAAATTTTTTAGATGACCTTTCGAGTTGTTAGAGTAAAAATGATAATTTAGGGTAAGACGGGTGTGTTCCCAGGGTACCTGATGTTTATGCTCGTGAAACACTTTCGTCGATCCACGTCGGAAGAGTCAGAAGCGGTTGTGCGTTTAGTTGATTATTATACTTGGATGGGTTTCATTGATGCCAAGTCTTAGCTTCACAAAGTAAAACTCAAGTAGTTAGATGGTTGACTTAAGCCATATTTAATGTAGTGTGGAGAACTGTCATCTTCCTCCATCATGTACAGATTTGGAAAATAAGCGAGACTATTGTCGCAGTAAGAGTAGAACCGTAGAACACTTTCGTGAAAAACCCTGAATAAAATTAAAGAGTGGAACTAATATCAGTAACCGAATGCATATGTTATTTAATTATTTGTTTGAGAGAAACTAGCCTTCTTTGAGTACTCTGAATAGAAATAGTAAAGGACTCCGACCTCAAGGCAAGAGAGGTTTGCACTTCTTCAGATATACATATTTTGTATTTTGAAAGAAAGAGATTTCAAGTGTCTCTAAACATGAGTATAGTTAGAAATTTATCTTCTTTAGTATATGTGGTAAAAGTACGTAAATTGAAAAAATTTTATTCACAAGGATGTTAGTTTAATAGATAAGTTGACACTTCTGTTATAGTTTTCTGCACCATCTGTGAGAACTCTCCAATAACAAGAGGATGATATAGCTGGATGTAATTTTAGCAACTGGGGCCAAGCATATGAATCCTTATAGTTAGGTTGTTTCATAAATGAGGAAAATCTGAATTTGGCAACACCTTTGTGTTTTGATGTTATGCATGCTTTTGTTATATTTTTTTCTCTTGCTATACGTGGATTGATTGCATTTACTTGTTTTAATAATTTGTATTTGAAGATTTTCTGTTTACGCCAATGAAATGAATGTTGGCGCGCAGTCAAACCATTATGAACAGTGGTTTATTGGTACACTTGTGGTCCAATACATGGAGAATATGTTTATCAAACTGCTTTTTCAAGGATTAGATGGTTATTGGTGGTGACCAGAGTAAATATAAACTTGTAATTATGAAATGAATATTCTTTAAATTATTCTCATCTGTTTTTTTATTGTATCAAAGGCAAGGTACAGCAATAATTTATGTTAAATATCTAATTTAATTTTGTATTGCTGGGCAAACAGAATTGTATTATGAATTTTTATGAACATATTGTACTAGGAAAGAGTTGCTTGTAACATTTCTATGTCAAAACAGGTCAGTGCCTACCTAGTTCTTATTTCTTTTAATTTTTGTTTTCTTAATCATCCATGAAGTGTGATATAGAAATGAAGCCCACAATTATACTAATATTAAAATATAAACTAATCAAAGACTAGATAAACAATGAAGTATGAAGTAACAATATTTAAGAAGTTTGTATCCCTCAGCAATTTGGTTTTTGATTTTTACCTTAACTGGTAGTGTCTGATCAAGGTACCCTATATCAGAAGATTTAATTCTATAGAATAGGTATTTCTGTTTTTCTCTCAGAATTTGAAAAATTTCTTCAAGTTTAATGTGTTTATCTAAAATAATTGAGAAGCACTATCTAATCATTGGGAAATCATCAAGAAGAGATGAGTTATGTGGTCAACAGATTTTGGAGCTCTTGAACATTTTCAGATTCTCTTATATCTCTCTACAAGAGTGAGTAATAGGAAAAATGTCTGCTTGCTTACATCAGATAGAAATGCATGACTCCTAAGTTGAATTTATTGGTTTTTTACACACATTTTTATCAAAAGAATTCAAACTTACTCCTATTTTTGGTAGAGCAACTTGAATGAGTTTCTTAATTTCTCAGATTAAAGATACATATGTACAAGTGTCATCATAATTGAACTGCTTCTACATCTGATGTGGGTGATGCCTGAGATATAATGATTAGATGACCAAATGTGTAATGTAAATTAGCCACTTACTGAGCAAATTTTCCAGTGGTATGCCATGTAAAATTTTGTTGCTTTACAAAAAAATTTATGTAAAAATGCAATAAATTCTTGACAAACTTATGTTTTCCATTTTTTTGTGCAGTTGTGTGTGAAATTGACTTCAAATTGCAATAATTTTCTATGCTTATAAATATTTGTGAACTCCATTGAATGTTATGGATGAGAAGCTACGTCAGCCTCACCAGGGCCATCTCGTGAAGTTTACCAATGTTGTCAAAGGCTGGCAGACACGTTGGTTTGTCCTCAACCCTGAGCTTGGAACTCTTCATTATTATCTGGTGAGGTCCAATTTACTGCTCCCATAGGACCTGGTGAGGTCCAGTTTATAGCTCCATATTATCTGTTGAGGCCCAATTTACTGCTTCTATATTATTTGGAAAGATTCAGTGTAAGCTCCTTACTTTTCATTGTTATCTAGTGTGGTCCAATTTGCTGCATCTGTATTATCTGGTGAGATCTAATTTATTGCACCAATATTATCTGGTAAGGTCCAGTTTTTGACATTTTTGGAATGAATGTGCCATGATTTCCTGGTATGGCTGCACATGTTTTGTTGTTTGGGCTTAATTTGAGAAATATAGTGGTAGAAAGTGTATTATTTGCTTAAAAATATTTTGATTTAAATGATTTTCTTATGAAGTAGAGTAAAAATAGCCTATATTCAACAATGTTGACATATTACATAGATATTTGGGGCATGATTTAAGCATGTTATCTATTAAATTGATATACAGTGGCTAGCAAAAGCTTTTATTTGCTGGATTATGCAAAGGAAAAACGTCAGCCAACCCATACTTGTATTTTGACTAAGATCCTATACTAGGTGTGTATAATGACTTAAATTTTGTGAATTTTTCTTTTTGTTTGCTTTATTTGCTCATTTCTAGGTCAGTGATTCTTCATTTCTGAGTCACATTTCAAGTAATGTCTTGGTAATATCAGATTTGTTGTCCAACCAGAGTGAGCATGACTTACCTTCAAGACCACGCGGCAGCATCCAGTTGGCAGGGGCTGTCATCTCCCCGAGTGATGAGGACTGCCAGACCTTCACTGTTTCTCCAGCCTGTGGTCAGTGTTTTGTCTCTTCTATTCACTGCTGCTGAGATGTTTTTCTTTAATGTCCTAAATATTTTGATGTTATATTAATGATATTTTTGCATTCTATTATATCATTTTATTAAATGTCTGCTATTGAGTTCTATGTTATGGATTATTATGGATATAATAGGTGGGTTTCATGCCACAGGTGAAGCGTACAAGCTGCGGGCCCAGGACACCAAAGATCGTCAGATGTGGCTCAACAGGCTCCGTGTCATTGCTGAGATGCACACAAGAGCTATCGCTCATGTGAGTGTAGCTCAGACTTGGTTCCTGTGCTCATTTCATTTAACACTTGAAATTGATTTGTTACTCCCAGTTAAAAATTGGTTGCGTCATTGTGTTGTAGTTTAAGTGTGACCATCCATGTTTCATTTATTAATGCTTTGTCTTCCTTCAGAAGTAAAAGGGCTGCTTGTTTTGTGATTTGAATATCTATTACTTAACCATGACTTTGTTACTTTTTAGTTAGACTAAACGTCATAGAAGGTAGAATTTTCTAGTCCAGGGATTGTCTTCTGGGGTATCATATTGCTTGGCTATTTTTCAATGTTTTATGCAATTGCAGAGCATTTCTTGAAGTTGAGAGCTACACGGAGAGCATCTGCGCTGATCAGGTTATCATGGGACTTGGCATGCCTTGGTGGTACAACTTGCCATTCACTGCTCAGAATATAATCATCATTACTTGTTGCAGTGGTCTCTTGGTGAACTAGCTTTGACTGGGCCCTACCGTTATTTTATTCTATTACTTTCACATAGTGCTGGCCCCTCAGGAGCATCAGATCATAGAATAGGCTATAGGGTATATCACATGCTGTGGGGCCTGGCGCCCCCTAGGAAGCACTGTTAGGTTACCTCTGCTGTAGATAGGCATTTAAGACTTGTGTTTTTCGTGCCCACTTTGCTTCCTCAAATTTGCCACCTTCTTTGCCATCTTTTTTGTCTTCACCTTCATTTTCAATTTGCTGTTTCTATGCACAGAGGATCTTGTATGGAAACCCACTTTGTTCATTGATTCCCCTTTTTTTACTTACTAAATGGTCCCTTCTCTTTTCATGCAATATTATCTTCAATCACTGAAACGCTTCAGTGTATGCGACTACTAATATGTACCACCGTACTGCTACTGATCTCTTGCAGACATGTCTATGCTTCTTACCCTTTGTCTTTGTGATGCCACCTCTGTTTATTGGACTGCCATAACAGGCGTATTTTCCAATACATAAACTCTAGACCTAAGTTGTGACTGTTCAAATAGATAGTGCCTGTTTTCGTTTTGTGTTTATTACTTCGAATACTTTATGTAAAAATTAGGTTTGAGGCTTGGAAAATCTCAGTAATGTAATTTCACGAATTGTATTAACATACCTACCCAGTCAAAAATCGCGCTCGGCATTGGGGCCGGCCGTAGTGATCACCCTGCCTTCGCGGTGGTCTAAAGCCCCGAACTGCGTTGCGGCGGCTCATAAATGTTCACTTTGGGACAGGCGTCATTTGCGCCGCCAAGGCCCTGACATGTGGGCCTACACCGAGAACTCCTGCTCTGGCCTATCACGTGTTGGGGCGCTGGCGGCGCTGCCCTGCGCAGCCTTTGCGCCGTCCGGTTCTATGTAGACGGCTAAGGCAGAGTGTATTTTGTCTGCCGTGAATAAGCGGAGAACGCTCGGGTTATTCTTGAATTGCTGCTGCGAGCTGCCACGCCGCGGGCCTCACTGCCGTGATAACCCACGATGCGGCGCAATTTTAACTGGGTAGCTATGCTGATTATGTGAGAACTTAGACTGCATCTGACTTTGCAATGTCTAAAGATTGCATGCTCATAAAATTATCAATTTTCAATAGCTATTAACTAGAATGTATGACCTTGCATTTCCTTAACTTGTGTTAGAGTGTATGCAATAACCACAGGGTGTGCCCTCAGTGCACCTCAGTATTGACCCGTGATGTCTTCAGCACGTACAATGTAGCCCTGCCAGCCACTGGCACCCATCGACCCAATTGATGCCAGCGTCCGTGTCCCTCAGCATCATTCAGCGTTCCCATCACGGGAGCGCAGGGGGGGTGGCGGCCCCAGCAGCTCGACGTCGCTACCTGGCGCCCCCTCCACCAAGCAGGGCCTGTACCCCCAGACCGGCCTCCCGCACCACAGCTCGGCCACCCACTCGTCCTCGGGAGCTGGGACACAGGTTCTGATGAGGCATGGGGGGGGCTCTGGTGACCGTTTAATGCAGGGAGTCAGGTTGATCTTTATGTTCGATGTTGGGAGTCATGCTGATAAACCGATTTATGTTGATGAACCGAGTTATGTTGACTTTTATCATGTTTGATGTTGGGAGTTATGCTGACATTCATCAGTTGTAATGTCGAGGATTCTTTTAGTCTTTGTTATGTTTTATTTGAAGATTTCAGGAAAGTTACTTTTCTTCAGTCGATTGTTCATTGAAAACGTGATGGAGAAGATAACTGCACACAGTGAAAGTATTATATTTTCTATTATAATGGAAACGTCTTTCATGGTGGTAGCCCTCTTACACAACGCCGTCATTCATTCATTTGCCGTCATAGTGCACAGTGCGGTGCTCTTGTTGCTGAGGACGATTTTGAAATGTTACGTACTGCCTCTAGTGACTTAGATTTTAAAATCTTAAGATCCTTGTGCATTGCCAAAGATAAACCCGACTTAAATAATACAAATAGCTCATTTTCATTATGAGTTTTTGAATTATTGTTTACCTGCATTATTTTTCCGTCGCCGGAATTTTTGTTTCAATTTCTTCAGAATTTGACCAAATGTGGATCAAGCTGGTTTCCAAAGCATTTAGTTTTTACTTAACTGTTTTTAATTACATTATTAAATTTAGTCTTCACCTTAATTAAGTCTCCATTATTGTTACAAATGAAATACTTTCACTCTGTACGGTTATCTTTGCCTTCAAGTTTTTAATCTGGAGGTTAATGTTAGCTTGGATTATATTCACGAGTAAATGCCTATGAATTATCAGGTTTTAGATCTACACATGATGAACATTCCGTTTGAATTTCTCAACTTTAAAATCTTCTTTTACTCTAATTAATTATTTTTAGTGTTTCTGATTATGGAACATGGCTGGAGTCTTACAATGTACTGCGCTAATATGCAATGCAAGCATTTGTGGGACGCCACAGAGTACATACCACCACTGCCTAGTGCACCATTTGAATGACGATCTCTTTTTGAAGAGGAAATGTGCAATAACTCTACAGGGTAGAATATCAACATCATCACATACACCCCTTTTAGCGGGCAAAATTTACAGCCTAGCATGATATTTCTACTTGACCATACCCTTTTTATGTGTAAAATGTATACATGTTAATCCTTTGAAGAAGCAATTCAAATGGTAATTTTTTGATCAGGTGACAAGTGGCCCTGCAGGGGGGAGTGATGCAGCGAGCTACAGCGGCAGCAGCGGAGGCCTGGCGACTGCGTGTGGTGGGAGGTTGGGGGACTTGCCTGCGTGTGGTGGGAGGTTGTGGGACTTGCCTGCGTGTGGTGGGTGCTTTGGGGACTTCTTATAGAATTGTGCTGTATGCTATTTTTATGTGCGTGTATATGTATACCATTGAATACTTGCAGGCCTGTTGTACTGGAATGTGTTGATATACTTATCTCGTATACCTTCCATTTCGTTAGAATAATATCGAAAATATACCAAAGGTTTGGATTAAGAAAAATTGGAATCGAGCCTGGTAAAAGTTCATTTTTCTACTAGAAGCTCCCTCAGGTAACCTTACATTTTTTATATTACTTTTTTTCTCTGTTTAATTTAATTTCAGCATGAGCCTATGTCCGTTCAACTGAGGATAAATCCTGTAAAGTTTCACAAATACTTCTCGGTTATAAAGAGGCATCTGTCTACATCAATGTCTAAAGGATTTAGGACAAAGCATAGACACTTAAATAATTGTTTTTCCACGACCAGGAGGTGGCCTGAAGTGCAGTGAACCTCAGTTGCTGCTGCTCAAAGCCACCAGCCAAGCGACGGTGCTGTGCCTAGACAGCTGCCTCAGCGTGCTGCAGCAGCAGCAACATCTGCACCAGCAACACAGGTCAGACAATTGTTCCTCGACTTCTGGGTCGCCTTGCTGCTCTGTGTCTGAGAGCTTGGGCAATAGCCAATACGGGATGAGTGGGTCTTGGCTTCTTCAACCTTACCATTAACCACTCTAAATTTCGACCGAAAGGACCATGTAGCGCGTTTTATAAAACTGCTAGCCAGTTTTTCGTGCAAAGTTTTATCGCAAAAAGGATTTGGGAGACTAAGACTCGCTGACAATTCTTTGTCTACTAAAAGATTTTCGGAAAGAGAGCCTGTAGATCCAAGGAGATTGCTACCAATAGCTTACATCAGATCTGAAAGTCCCCAACGACCAATCTCTTTCCCCTCTATCGTCCTTATTCATTAAGTACAGAAATATGAACTCCTTGGCTTAGGCGAACTGAAAAGATTTGTTATCGATTCTTAAAGATAAATTCTGGTCCTGAGAACCTGAAAACTTTATGCAAGGCGTGTTAGGTTTATAAATGAGTGCTTTGTTATGTGTGCATCTCATTTGCTGGTATTTATTCACAAAACCATGATGAACCTAACGTGCAGAATATGGCGTAGTTTGGCTGAATTGAAACTGCCGATTAACTACTGCGAGTCAGAAGTCCCAGTAGTTTGGGGTTGTCCTGGGAGTATTTTGCTTTCTTTCCAGAGTTCATATTCCTACCTCCCATCACCCGCCAGAATCGTTTCCAAAGTAATTATAATTTATATTTCTGGCTCAAGTATCTAACTTAGAAATGAAGAATGTGCTGTAACATTTGAAATTATCAGTAGTAAAATTACAGAGTAATTTTTGTTAAGATGAATTTCATGAGATGAGAACTAATGAGAACTAATTTTTTGTGATTTTGAACTTAATGATTTGTTTATCACAGTGAAGCTGCAGAGTTTTTTTCGTCTGGAGTTCTGTTTTGAGTGAACGCATTTCACGAACTTATTTTCTGTGTGTAGTCTCAGCTTGTCTCAATCAGCATAGAAAGTAAAGCTTCAGTTTTAAGTATAATAAACTTTTATTCGTACTTCCCTGGAACCATAAAATCGTAGCTCTAAAGTATTCTCTTTCTGCGTAGCTGAGGTGCTTTAATGAACCATCTGCAACTCAGACTAAGTATACATAATGTGAATTTAAACTGCTTCTTTTATTGATATTTTAACGCTTTGTTAATAAGGCGCGATTTCGGAAAGTTGATAAAAACTGAGGACAGGAAGTACTATGTAAGAAAATAAACTTGTCACATACTTCTTATCGCCAACTATACGCATTTTGAATATTAATTCGAATAAAAGCTTTATATTTTTTGCTTTAAAATTCATTTTCTTTTATCTGGGGCACTTGAAGTCTTGTTTTAGCGAGGCCTGAAATGAATATTTTACGTTCATTCTAAATAACGTGGGTGTTGGAACGAGTCTGGTGCCTAAGACAGACTTGCGTAGTGGACGCAGATTGGTTCCTAATGATGCCAGTAGCAGACGGGGGCCTTCTCACATCCATTACAGAGCGACTCGGTCGTTGTACGTTAGTTCATACCTACGTCTTCCACTGCGAAACCTATCACTGCTTCGGTTTGAAATAGATGACACCTTTCTGGAGCTGAATTTTAACTTGATGGGATGCAATTTTTTAAGTAGCGATGACCAAAATTACAGGAAGTTTATTTCTTAAGCGTCCTGAGTTGAACAATTCAGCGCGATGGCTTTACTTAGCTGCCGCGTGTCGTGAAACACGGCGTGTGTGCGTGTGCTTGTACACACACAAGTCGAACATTCAGTTGCCTTTATTGAACTATTTCAGATATAGGTCATATGGAAGAATGTTTGTAATTCCTTGATATGTATGAACTTCAACAACTTTTATTCCAATACAATTTTTTTTAACCGTTCTACACTTGTGCTGAAACTCCAATTCAGTATACCTGGTTGATGTGTTGTTCCCATTTATAATTCTTCCTTCCGTATGTCAAGAGATTTTTGCTGGAGAATCGCGGCCTGAGTAGACATTGTTGCCATTTATGTAGCAAGGGTAACCCTTTTATCATGAGGCCCATCCCCAGCGACCTTCCCCTTGCATGAATGTTTCCTCTATTGGTGTTATTGATTCACTCTCTCTGGATGTGTTACCCGCAACTCACCAGTACGTCTTCTGAGTTTCTGTGGACAATTCCTTGTTAAATTTGGTGTCTCTTCGTCCCCTCTGTGCGTACATCGATGTGTGCAGGTTTAGAAATGACTCTTTGATTTGTGACTCTGTGAAACGGTAGACACCCCGTAACCCGTTGGGTCTCTATTATCATATCCCGTTCGAGCTCATATTTCTTCATTTCCTAGCAATTACCCAAACCCAAAGAAAATAGTTCATTCACATTAGTTCCAATGAACCGTAACCAGGATAGGAGGGAAAAACTCATTTAATTACTGAGATGAATTTTGAGTTTCTGCTTCATGTTATTACTGTAAAGTGTGCACGGTTACGAGTAAGCAAACAGAGTATTTTCGAAATAATCCAAGTTTTAGTATTTTCTAGATAGATATAATGCTAGCGTCCCCATGCCGTCAAAATGATGCTAAACGTCACATGAAATGAAGTAATTTTCTATATCTTTGATGATATGGACTGCTGTCTCTTACACGGTCTCGCTGATAAGGAATACGTAGTTGAGAATCTGGACTCGGGGGTTTTCTGTTATCTATCTCTTTCAATTCGTAAAGAAATGACCCCCAAAAATATATAAACCAGGTGTATTATTGTACATATAATACCTAAACGAGTAGCTATGTAGGTGATAAAAGCTATAACGGGTGAGAACTGTTCATTATGACTCAATGACCGCTATGGTAGGTACTACGATGACGCCATCCTACAAAACTTTTCTAGTAATTTATGGAAACTTTGTTAGATATTGGTAGCTGGCTCTTTTTATCTCTATGTTGATGTTGAAATTTGAACCTAAATGTACCCTAGTCGTTCTTGTTGCACTTAACTGTGTTAACGACAGACGGACACGCGTTTAAAATGGTAACGCTTTGCCAGTGAGCGACAGAACTGTGCATTATGTTGCCCTCAAGTCAGAGGAGAAGGCGATTATTTTGCTCCGTCTCCGTTGAGTGGGTGTAGGCACCAGCGTCACTGAAAACCTCAGTATCCGTCTTGTTGTTTACGTAAAGTTATTTTGTTTACGCTCATGTTTACCTGGTGGACACGCATGGTGCACCCAATTTATTGGTGCTTTAATTAAGTGTATTGGCCTATACCCTCCCAACGTAGACGTCCTCTTCTGTCCCTGTTCAGAAGGAGCTGCATTTGGCTGCCTAGAGAACGATCACAAGCTACTGGTGAATATAATTTTAGAGCAATCCAATTTTGGCTCCATGTATGTTGTACATTGGAGGTTCAGTTGAACCTCTCATTAACGGACTTCATTACACCCCTTGAGAGATCATTACTTGACTTGAATATTCCAAATGTGACTCTTCTGCACTTACATTCCGGATATTCTGGCCAATGGAATGTGTATTCAGACCAGAATATTTTGTCCTTTGCTTCCGTTTATGTGGTTTGTTGTGTTATGTGTCTGTCGAGGAGAGATTCAACGGTATTAGCGACCCCTGTTGCGATCAAAAGTGCTTGTGATGGTTTCAGTGCCGGCCAAACCGCTGCTTCAGAACTGGCAGTTACTGCAGAGACGTGTGTGGAGACAGACCACCTTCTAAGTGTTCCGTGTTGTCCTTTACACGCTGCCCTTCCTGGGAACATTTCCTTCTCTCCTCGTAATTTCACGACGCTTGGTTATCTCTCCTTCTCTAGCACCTCGTGCGCCTTGGCAACGAGTTCTTTTTATCCACACACGACGCCACTTCCACCGGCTCTTTTTGTTCCTTCTTCATTTCACTCACTGCATCACAAATCGGCCCTTGAATGGAGACAAAATTACATTTTTTCGTCTGTCAATAATCAAACTTCAATATGGGGATGTATTTTTTCTCGAGTTTTCTCTGTTATTGTTCGAATTTATTTCTTTACAAGAATTGTCGTTGAAGTTGTTGCGCGGCCGCCGATGCTGGTCTTGCCGTGAACTTATTCAAAATTAAAATTCTCTCATTTTGCAGCTCCAAAGCATTCATTTATGTAATCTATTTTATCGTGGAAGTGACCCGTTGCTGCGAAAACAATTTTCACTGAAATATCACGGCGACGTGCATCCATTATCAAATAGTTTCAACTTATTTTGCACCTGTCGAATGACTTCCAGACCACGTTGTGTTCAAAATGAAGCAGTGCGGGCTAATCCCGTCGTATAATTTTTCTATTCGCATTCAACTTATAATTTTCCATTGATTTTCTGTTCTTTTGCATCACAGTGCAGACTGTACTCACATACTCTTCTAATTAGCCGTCGTGTGCCGTGCCTCTTGCGAACTGCCTCACGTTTTGAAATTTACGCGTTGCTCTCGAACGCCCTCTGATCTGACATTCATTTTGTGTTAATGAGGCTGTGATTTGTGCCGCTTCTTGCTTCATTTGTGCCGCTTCTTGCTTC
>VOMN01110804.1:0-34453 GCA_014899125.1 Orchestia grillus
ATTGTCCCGTTGTGCTGTAATACCTCACCACCTACCGAACATCAAAAGTTCCACAGTTCAAAAGAGCACGGCGGGGCCCTTCTATTCTGCAGAAACTACCTCCCTCCCCAGAGGTTTTTTTTATTCAAAATAACCTCATTCACTAATCAAATTAAACTTTAAGTGACTATTTATTTCCATTTCATAGAACCGTTTTCATTCTTTCTACAGAAGTTGTAATTATTGAAGGTAATGTCATGACAACTTTCAATTTTCTACGGGTTCTTCAGGTTAATGCTTCTGGATACAATGACGTTCTAAACACGATTCTTTTGCCCTGGTTAAATACAGTATCTAGTGGTAGGCTGTACGGCTTTCAGCAAAACTCAGCATCTACTCGCAAAGCCATAATAACCCAATATTACTTTTTAGATTTTTTTTACGATAGTAGGACCCCCAATTTGTGGCACAAACTCACCAGATTTGACTCCTCGTGTGGACTATTACGTGAGTAGCGTTATTGACAGTGAAACTAATCCTTACAGTACCAGAGCTTCATTCAAGGCCGCCATTGTCGAGGTGGAATGAATAAGGAATAAAAACCACTTATTTTTAGTTTGTCAACGGTTTCGGATCCGCATATGATTGAAGTCATTGAAGACCGGAGTTCTGATTGAGCTATGGTCCGAGTGCGTGATAACCTAGTTCTTTATATGAGTTATATACAATGAAATAAAGCTAATATTCTCATTATCCTGTCTCATGGTATTTCTAATTATACATGATATAAATATTTCATCAAACGATATTTTTATTTAGTAATTCTTTATTCCGTCGGAATTTCATGGGGTCACACAACAATTTTACGTTATTTGTAAAAAATAACTTGTATAACTTCTATAATGAACAGTATGAAGATGTAATTATTATATATGAATATTTTCTAAACTATTATTATCTCCCGCTATCTTGTCAAAATTTCAAATCAAATACCGGCATTTAGGTAGATTGGCACTCCTGGTCTAAGGCGTCTGCTGCAAGATAGGGCGAGTCTGGGATGAAACTAATTTCGGATAATCAATAACAAAACATTGGGAAATACTGACATACGTAAGTGCAGTTTATAACTGCTGGAGCAACATGTAGCATACATTCATAAATTTCAACTTATGTTTCAAAATTTTGAGTATCTAACAGCAAAATTTAACATTGAGCGATACATTGTGCCGGTATATATCAATGTGTGTAAAATAGGTTTATGTTTCATCTCTGAGTTGTTAACCTAATTTGAATAGTAATCTATCACCTATACTTGCAGTCTCGCGTGGAGGACTGGAACTACCGAGTGTTAGTATCTTATTTACCATGTAGTTGAATTTATTATTTTCTTTTCTTTCTTTCTTTATTGACTTGTAATATTACTAGCTTATGCAAATTGAAAAACCAAAAAGTATATACTTTTTATGTAACTGATTTTGGAATTAACTATTTTCCTTTCATTCTTTATGAATGTCCCTATTAAACTACATTATTTTGAAATTATAACTTAACTATACATCTTGAAAATAATGAGATTATCAGTATATCAACTTTGATCATTTATCTGTCACATAATTGTGTTAAATTGTACCCTAAATGGTTTTCAGTGTAATAAACTATTTTGAATGATATGAGGATTACTTCAAAGGGGTAAAAAGTTATATCAAGATTATGAATAAATGTTTAAGAAAAGCAATAGTTCATTGTATCTTGAGATTTGCATCATAGAAACGTGTTAGGTCTAACTTTTCAAGTGTATTTATACTCTAAAAACAAAAATTAGTATGAAATGTACTCTGGATGAGAACTTGAGAAGTCTGCCAAACCCAGTGCAAATGCATATATTTTGAGATAATGGTAATGTTATAGCAGGTTTACCTACCGCAATTGTGTTCCTATGTTTATATGTATAAAAAAATTTGTAACTTAACTTTTCCTAACTGAATCAAATTTAACCTAACCAAACATAATCTAACCTAACCTTGACACGTTGACCACATTGTGTGCCATATATGGTATATGCAATCATCCAACCTAATTTAGGCAAAGTAGTAACAGATATGAACACAAATTTTTAAATTATCATGAAATTTAGGTTTATTTCTCATATATACTGGTTTAGATTAAAAAAGAAATTAATAGGACAATCAAATTTGGTAAAACAAATTCCTTCATTTTTAAATTCACAGCTAAGATATTTGTTGATGTGAAATTTTACTTGTATGGTGGAATTGCAGTCAAAGTGTTAATCAACCAAATTAACCTTTGTTCATTATTTTTTGAGAATGCAAAACACGCTAAAGTGTTGCCAAAATTTCTGTGTTGAGGGTCCTAAAGTAATAATTAGCCAAAATTCAAAGCATTCTTATACCAATACAAGATAATGACACAAAGTCTACAAAAATTTGGACTACATTAGTACAAGTTCTACCATAAATCAATCACATGTTACATTATGTTAACCTAATGTAACCTTGAACATAACCTAATGTAATCAGAAGGAAGCGCAGTAGGGAAAGACAGGTTGTTCAATGTGAACTCAATTTTAACCATCTTTCCTTGTAAACTTTTCATGAAAAGATTTCTACAATTTGTAAAAAATCCTATCTAATGATGCCTAATTGGAGGCTGTAGAATGAAGTGGACATCTTGTGCAGTATGGAGAGGTTGAGTAAATATTAACCAAAATTAGTGTCCTAGCTTTAGAAATCAACACACATGCATTGGCAAATACTGTAGTGCCCATAGATTCTGAACTTGACTCTACTTTATAATTTAGCATCACTACTTCAGGAATTAGTATCCATGACAACAAGTGCCCATGCTCTAATGCTGTATAAATGTGTGTAATATCCATTTGACCATTTCAAGACAAAAGTACTTGGGTAAATTTTGTAACTTTAGATTATCTCATAGGAAAGTATGTAGTGTTGATTAATTAGATAGTATGAAAAGACAAATAAAGTGCTTGATGTTGAAGACTTTTAATAGGTTATATATTGTTTTGAAGGCTTGGTTATGTAAATTTTTCTTTCCACTTTCAGACTATGGCAGCTACAGCAGTCCAACAGGCCTGGGAGATGGCCCAGGAGCAGTACAATTGGTCAATGAGTCATGCAGGTATTTATTTGTTTGCAAAATCCCTACCTTTGGAAGAACAAAATATTTGCTCACAGTTGTAAGATTATTGGGCTTATTTTTGAATCATCAGTGCATCATCTCATAGTCATCCTTGCTTGAAATAAGTAATGCTCATTGAATACATTTCTTGGAAGCTTTAGTGTTTTCAAGTGTGAACTTTTAATGTGCTTATAAACTTAAACCTATTCTCAATATAATGGTAATTTGTTTCACTATGGAGTTTATTTTACTTATATGAGATCAATTTAAATTTGCTAGATCTGTTGTGCAAACTTTATTGCTAGAATTACAAATTGTTTGCATGTATATTTGTCCCCTTCAGAATTGTCTGACCGATTGCAGTGTACTGGTTCCATCATTTTTGCTATAGTTACACATATAGTTCTGGTTTAAGTCCTCTTTGCCTGAAAATTATTTTTGAAATGACATAACTTTTCAGTAAATTATTCTTAATCACTTCTGCATTTTAGGCGTGGTATCTTCTCGGACTGATTTTAAACTTGATGAAAAAATAAATCTGTTTGGGTCAACTGAAGATCTAGCAGAAGTGCTACAAATCTTGCTGGATATGATGTGTGCACAGTTTTTTAAAGTATGATGCCCAATGGTGATAACATTTCATGGTTGCTGTGCAAATACTGGAGAAAAGGCTTTATATTTTAGTTGTTTATTGATCCTAATCATTCCCCAAATCATGAATTTTCTATGAAAGATGTATGTGAATTGTAAATTTTTTATGATGTGTCTACTGCATGGTTTACAGTGCTTAAAACACCCATCAATATCTCTTTAATATGTCATTATTAACAGAAATGCTCTCCCCAAGAATCAAACTAGACTGCTTACCATAGGAGTGTGTCAGTAATTTTGATTTAACGTCTTCTTTTTCAGATCCTCGAGTTGCTGACTGGCCTTTGATGTCATCTCCTGTTCCAACCCTTGCTCTTGCTGGGTCATACCTGCTCATGGTGAAGCTTGGTCCTGCCTTTATGAGGGACAGGAAGCCTTTCGAGTTCAGACGCTTCTTGGTCGTCTACAATCTGGCTGTGATGGTGCTTAATCTGTACATCGGAGTTGAGGTCAGATGGCAAGCACTGAAATCTAGAAAGAAAAATTTATTCCGGTTGAATTGGTACTGAGGACAATGTATTGTTTATTCTGTGTTTCATAATTATTGCTAGGATGCTTGGGTGCATTGAGGAATTTGGGGTTTCAGTTTCCTTTCCTAATGAAAGCACTCTGTGACTCCTTCAAAGTTTTACAGTTGCTTGCCATGAATGGAAACTGGACCCTCATCTCTTGAAATAAAGTGCATTATCCATTGCACCTTGGAAAGTGGACTAACCTTACTTGGCATGCATTTTTTATTTAAATTAAAAAATATCATTTCATTGGCTGTAATATGAGGAGCCTTCTATAGGTTACTTAATGTTATTAACCCTCTCGATTTACGCCTAGCAACGTAACACATCACAACACTGACCCTTATTTTAAGTTGGTCGGCTATTTCCTGGGTGTGCTTACCGGCGAGCTTAGAAGCAAAAATCTGGGAATATTTTTACATGAAAACTGCCTTGGCTTCCCCATGGTATGGGCACAAACACTGGCCAAGTGCAAAAACCGAGTCCTTAAATGGCGTCGCGCAGTGGAACAAAACTGCTCAGTCCTTTAACAACTGTGGCCAAAACGACATTGAGCTAGTGCTTGGCTGGCAAAGTTGATAACTGGGGGATGTAATGACGTCATGCAGCCGTCGCAACGTTCTGATTCAATTAAATTACCCTCTGCCATACCATTCTTTGTTAGACATAAGTTTAGTCCACTCATGCTAACCCGGAGTAAACTTTTATCGAGCACCATAGGTATAGCCATGTCTTGTGTATGTAGAAATTTTATGAAAAAATGTCATTTTTAATAAGTGTCGTTTTAATTTCCACCAAAAAGGATCGCTGAACAGCTATTTCTAATATCTACGGAGACATATGGGCCATTATGGATTGTTGCTAGGAAGACACGCTGTAAAGGTTATGTGTGCATCCTGTCTACATCTTTGCTTGTGTTGACACTTCTCCCTGCACTCAGTGATGGGCTGGTAGGTGGGTACTAGGATGATACGTGCAGTTAAAACTTGTATTGTTATGAACTGATTCATGCCAAAGTTCTCCCTTAAGTGTACTGGAATGTGTTCTAATGTAACCTAGGTATTTTCCAAACAATATAGAAATTTTAGTAGCTCCTACCTAAATGCAACTCCACAGTTCAATTTGTTTGATAAATTTTATTTATTTATTTGGTTGCATCCTATACTTAGTTCAGTGAAATGGGTTTGATTAGTGATGTGAATCACCTATGTCGTAAAAACACAGTCGAGCGACTCTTGCTTCTTTTGGCAGTTGTGTGAGATTTGGACAAATGTTTCTGTGCATTGGACAGCTTCATAATTTTTTGAGTTTACTGAGACAAGGGTTGTGGAGGTGGAGGTTTTGGAACGAGTTGGAGTCAGACTCATGGGAATGCTCCGAGTTGGATTTTTTAATCCAACTTGGACTTCTGAAGTCCAATTAAATTATTTTTTAACTTGCCTTTATTTATTTATTTTTACCTGCTCCATAAGGAAACACTCATGAGCTCTTCTTTGACAAATTATTATTATTGACCCTTTGATGTCTTTAATCAACTACTGTTAACCAAACTTAATTCACCCTTGATGTCTTCATTCACCTTTAGTCCACAAAGCGTAGTAAAAATCTCAAAGATAGATAATTATGTAGTAATTAGAATTAGTAATGTTAGTTAATTATGTGAAATTAAGTTTAATATTAGCTTATGGATTTTATTTATTTTAGTTAATTTATATTCCCTACTTATTCAAATCGTTTCATCAATAATTATCAAAATATTACAAAAAGAACTTAGGGAAACTAAAATTCACAATAAGTAACAATCTGCACTCATACGTTATAAATAACTAATAAATTTATAAATTTAATGACTTTTGAATGGAAATATTAATTTTGCTTCAGATATGTAGGTCTACATTATTGGCTGTATACCAATATTAAAAAAGAGTATATAAATATTGTCAAGTAAATAGTTACAATTTGTATCTGTTACAAAGTTCCATTCAATTGTAAAAGTTGGTCAGGAAGGAAATAAATTGAGTAGCTTAAGTATGAATTTACAGAAAATAAAAAAGGTTTCATTAGAATTTATATCTATAATGAATAAACTTTTTTCATAAAAGATTACCATTGATTATACAGGAATTGTCTTGTAATTAAGGAGCCAGAGCAGGATATTTTGGAGTCCTAGGAGTCAAAGTTGACCTTACACCTTCTGACTCCGCAACCGTGTCTAACATTAAACAAGATTAGATACGTTGCTCGTTTCTAAACCTATTCTCTCTCTTTTTGTATTCAGCTGTCCGTGGTATCATACCATCTGGGCTACAGCTGGTTCTGCCAGCCTGTCGACTACTCGAACAAACCCTACCAAGTCAGGGTGAGTTGTGCTCCCTTGAGGGTCCTGCGAATTATTATTAGCTAATCAGTTTGAGGCTTCTTAGCCACATAAAACTGCAGTCTTTGGATCTGCTCATGTCTTCTTGTGAGGTAGATAGGTGAAAATATTTACTGGGTTTGTTAATTTATCTAAGCTTTACCATGCTGAAGTAGTGTCCATTTTGAATACTGGGAACACACTTAAATTCCCTTGAAGACGCGCGTTGCGTAAGCTTGCGAAAGTTTAGGTTAATCAGTTTGAAAATTCTCTTAATGTTTTCAACAATTTATGTATCAAAATGGATCCTAGGCGTGTTTTCCTAACAAATTAATTATTTTTCTAATAGAACTCTTCGTATTAGTGAATGACCGATAAAAACTATTGAATTATGACCAAACTATTGCTTTTCTTTTGTAGTCAGTGTACAGATTTGCGTGGTAGGGGCTGAGATGATTGTACAGGGAGAGTCTAAAACATTGAATGCTTCATAATTTATTGTATTTGGTATCATGATTGCCAATTGTCATATATCTCATCTTAAATACTGCTTCAAAATATTAACCCATCTAAATACGAGTATGAAAATGGGTAATAATGTTACGAAGTACAGTAAGTTAAAAACGGGCTCTTTGTTTTTTATTTCTCCTAGGATGCTATTGCTTTAGCACGGAGCATTGCTGTGTAACGGAGTCGTATTCAAGGGGTAATGAGTTGTGCCTGTGACTGCTGGTGAGATGGGTAATGACCTCATGTCTAGTGATGCTAAGTCAAACTTGCTGGGAAAAGCTCAGGTCCAGACTGAGTTTTTGAAAATTGATGCTAAGATTGGGAAAGGCTTACTTTTTTTGCCCAAATCGAGTAAATGCATCTGGAGTTTGTTGTCTCAGAATAGTTGCCTACTCAGTTCCAGGATAAGGTTAGTTGTGCCACATTCTTCTGTGCTCCAATGCGACACATAACCTCATGTGAGTGTCTTATTGTATTTATGTCTTTATTTAGAATGGTTGTGCGATATCAGAGTTGTAGAGAAGACTTTTAAGTATTTATCGTTCAGAGTTACTCAGCCTGGATCTATATATCTGGTCTGCTCGGTGTAGTATTCGTGATGACATCCGGCTTTCACAATCTGTTGCTTCAGTTAATATCTATGTAAGTTGCTCAGGAGTGCCAGATCAAGTGCAGCTGTATTTTTCCTCAGATGGCCGCAGCCTTGTGGTGGTACTACATCTCCAAGCTTGTGGAGTTCTGCGACACACTTTTTTTCATCCTGCGCAAGAAAAACAACCAGCTGACGTTCTTGCACGTGTACCACCACTCCACCATGTTCTCTCTCTGGTGGATTGGAGTCAAATTCGTGGCTGGAGGCTCATGTGAGTTGTACTCGTACATTGTCTTTTTTACAATGCTTTTCTCGTTTCCAGCGTCGAGCTTTCTCTGAAGTCTATGTTAATTAAGAATTAGCGTTTTTATGAGATCGGTAGGTTTCCCGAGGCCCCCTGTAATTAAGGTGTTGAGGTATTTAAATTTATCTCAGCGCTCTTCAGAGGAGTTCAAGGCTGCCTGCAGTGTTGCAGATTCAGCACTGCATGAGAGAATTCCTTGCCCGTGTGCCGTTTAGAATCTCGCCACTCATTTTTAGAATCTTGGCACTTATTTTAGAATCTTGGCACTTATTTTAGAATCTTGGCACTTATTTTAGAATCTTGGCATTTATTTCAGAATCTTGGTATTTGTTTTAGAATCTTGGTATTTGTTTTAGAATCTTGGCATTTATTTTAGGATCTTGACACTTATTTTAGAATCTTGTCACTTATTTTGAATCTCGCTACTCATTTTTAGAATCTCGCGACTCATTTTTAGAATCTCGCCACTCATTTTTAGAATCTCGCCACTCATTTTTAGAATCTCGACACTTATTTTTAGAATCTCACTACTTATTTTTAGAATCTCGCCATTTATTTTTAGAATCTAGGCACTTGTTGTTGCTCTGTCGTAGGACGAGTGATAGTAAATTCCTAGTCTAACTTTTTCTGCTTGGACAGGGGAATCTATAATTTTTATAACAATAGTACAAAATGGGTTTGTTGGACCAGAAAGAAAATAAACAATGTATAAATAATAATAGGTTGCCAAAAAAAAAGTACTTACCTATATTTTGTTGGGACACCCTGTATTGCAAAGTTATTTCTTCCATGACGTTTTTGAATGTATTTGGGATCATGATAAGCTATTTTCATGTTTCCCAATAACTTGTGTGTTGCTTCAAAATATTAACCCATATCAAAATGAAAATAGGTACTCATGTTACTCCCTGAGGGAGCATAGGACAGGCAATAGAGTTAGGTTTGTCCGTCGTATGCATTGCGGACTGGCGACTCTATTGGGCCACTGTTAGTTGCCTCATCTATAGATAGGCCTTATGAACTTTTAATCTTTCATCTGTTCTTCCTCTTCCTTCTTAAGTGAATGTATGCACAGGGGATTCTGTGTGGGAGCACTTCTTGTGTGTAAATTACCCATTTTCTACAGTCCATACTAAATGTCCTCTTCTCTTCACTTTCTTTGGATCACATTTTATGTGAACTGGAAGCTTCAAACCATGATAATAACAATGATAAACCTTGTAATGAAGGATCTAACGTACCTTTGTCATCAAAAGAAGTAACCTAACATGGGCTGATCATAGGAGGTAAATAGGTCACTGTGCACCTGATAGCTAGGCAGATGGAGCTGGAAAAAAATTTACCGAGTTAAGAGTTCGTTGGAATTTAATTCCAGCTGTGCACGAATTACATAAATCACTCATTGCCCACACATTAAAGGTTGCGGCAGACGTAGAAGGGTAGGCATTAGTCTTCATTGGAAATGGTAGTCACACTGTTTACAATTGTAAATGACTATCATAATTCTTCATTTCGCAAGCATTCCGTAAGCTACCTATTCAATTGCTAGTCAAATTTAAATCTGGAGCTGGGCTTAGAGCCACAATTTCAAAGCAATTTCGAAGTAAAATATTCCGGCTTCACAACCCTGTTGGTAATGCGCTTCTTACCCGTGCAGCCTTCCTGGCTGCGATGATGAACAGCTATGTGCACGTCATCATGTATCTCTACTACGGCCTGTCTGCTCTGGGACCTCGCGTGCAGCGATATCTGTGGTGGAAGAAGCACATCACTTGCATCCAACTTGTACGGGGCTAGTTTTCTAAGGGCTAGGGAAACCTAGTTTGTTTTGCAGTGGGATCTAGAATTATCTAGGATTTTGGCCGCTCAAGTGCCAATATCGTCGCTCGGTAGTTGATTATTTCGATTATGGGAATCGAAAAGTATGACATGGAAAGCCATGACGAATGCGCTCAATTTTTACGATTTATTTTCATTGTGTTTATGGCCATGAGTGCATTTTTATTTTCGTCGGTGGGTTTTCACGTGCTCATGCTTCAATGTAAAATGGAAAAAAAATACTTTAATTATACTTTTCTTGCAAAATTTTTCTCGGTTTCTGTGCCTGTTAGGCGGCTGTTGGTCAGTACCCGTCTTTGATAGTTTGACTGACGTTGTAGAATTAGGCGACATATTCCGGTAAAGTGGATATTTTTTAACATAGTAGTCAGAGTGAAATCAGTTTTTATTAACCTGAATATAGTTTTTTGCGCAAGTTTGATCGTGGGATTATCATGGGAAGGTGATAAGCAGGGTTAATATGATGTTTACTCCTATATTTGCTTGCCCTGTAAGCAGTGTTACTATAGCTATGTCTTGTCCTTATGCAGGTTTTTGTGTCAAAGATGACAAATATCGAAATGATTTTCTATTGTGTGTGATTTTAGTAGTGCGGACGAGTCGCTCAACCAATGCACGGAGTGAAAGAATGAATTATAAACTTTAACATCAGAAATTTTCAAACCACGATAACTACATAAATGTATTAATTAAATTTAATCTAAACGAAGTCGTAAAGCTAGGTCAATTTATTGAATTATATTCTTTACTATAATAAAGCTATAATTTACTTTGTACAGACTTAGCAAAGTAAGTTTTCAGATTTTTTGTTGCGAGGCAATTCATGGCTTTATATCATCAGACTTGAACAGTATTTGAAGAGTCAGTTTGGAGTTCTCTGTCTCTTACACTCTGGCACTCTGGATGGCTGGGACGTATCATAGTTCGGGCACCTCATCCCAGACCAAACTGGTGTTTCACCTTTGCAGGATTCTGGAACATCTTAATTGGATTTGGAACATCTCAAATTTGTGAGGCTATCTTGTGTTCAAATATATTATCGTTGGAGTTATTTTTTTATAGCTAGGTAAGCATGCGATGAAGTCCTGCTACGTTGGATGGAGGACAATTGAGGGAATAATAACTTTTTAGTTAAATCTGTGATGAAGACCCTTGAGGGAACATCAATAATAAGCTACAGTACATTCAGCAATACCCCTATTGCCACTATTCATTGTTGTAAAGTAAATCGATCTGTATTAAAACCAAAGAACTGACAAACTTGCGTGAAAATTTTTCGAACTAGATGAACTTTCTTCCAATATAACCTATGATGCAAGGCTGCTGTAATAACCGCTCATACTCCCCAAGACATGCTTTTATGATATGGTGCCGCATTTCACAGGTACAGTTCAGCAGCGCGGGCGTGTTGGGCATCCGGGCCCTGATCGTTGGCTGCGACTTCCCTCTGTGGATGCAGTATGCGCTCGTTGCCTACATGCTGTCCTTCATAATCCTCTTCGGGCAATTCTACGTCCAAAGCTACCAGAAGAAGGTATTTTTTTGGTACAGGTTGGAAATTTCACCACTTTTTATCAGCTCAGGAGGCATAGGATAGGCAGTAGGGTTAGATTCTTCGTCCAAAGCTATCAGAAGCAGGTATTGTTTTGGTGCAGGTGGGAAATTTCACCACCCTTTATTAGCTCACGAGGCATAGGATAGGCAGTAGGGTTAGGTTAGTTAGGTTTGTCTATCCTATGCTATGACGACTGGAGATTATCCTATCCTATGTTGACACTGTTTTGCCTCGGATATAGATAAGCCTTCGGGGCGTCTTATCTTTCGTGCCCACTTTGATTCCTTCAATTTTTACACCTTCGTAATCTCTAATTGATTTTTTCTTATTCTTAACGCACTGTTTGTATGCGCAGGGAATCCGGTGTGAACACATCTGTGCTTAGATTACACATTTTCTAGTCCATACTAGATGGTCCCTTCTTCTGTTCGTTCTTTCTGGATCTCATTTCATGGGGACAGGGAGCTTTAAACTAACAAATAATGTATAATCATCTTATACCCTCTAGTTCACTTCGGTTAGTTCTACGTCCAAAGCTACCAGAAAGTTATATTTTGGTATTAGTTAATCCGAGATAATTTACTCTCTATATTTTACCCTAGACATTTTACCCTCGTCTCACGGAGGTTTTCATTCGTGTGATTTAGTATATTTAAAGCATTGTCTTCTCAAGTTTGCTTAGTGGTTGTGAGGGCGAGGGTCCATGATAAGGGTGTGATGTGTACTTACTTTTCTTGCCTCTGAACCAATGCGAAGATTTATATTAGATAAAAATATTACGGTTGAAGATGTCTGTGGCAATGAACATTTCTTACTATTTCTATTGGCGTTTTTTATTTCTGGTATATTCTGAAACGAAGAGATGTTCACTTGGGCAGTTTCTGTAACGGTAGTGTACAGTATAAGCCGAGGCAGGTCAGTACTCTGTTTTAAAATGAACGCACCATTAGAAGTAGGAAGGAATTTAATGAGTGTGTTCGTTTTTTCTACGTATGGAATCGAGGTTACCGTCTCATCTGAGTTGTGTGTTATTTTGCTTGGTCTTAGTTATGAAATAACATCGTCACATTTTTCAGTCAGCGTTAGTAAATAGTTAAGAAAAGCCTTCTCATTTTATGATCTATCGTATAAATCACCCTAAGAATTTGGCGAAGTGTTTTAGGTTTTGAATGAATTAGCTGAACGTACAGAATACCATTACTAGTAGCCAACATATAACACTTTTAAAAACTCGTTTTTCACAGAATAAAGGCCACCCTGTTATGAATGGCATGAAGAAGTCTGCTGCAAACGGCGTTCTAGTCTCTACTAGCGTCCGGAAATCCAACGGCAGAATGACGACCCATCATAACCGCGATTCAGATGACGAAGGGCACGAACATCACTCGTCGAACGAAGCTCACAGACGCTCTGCGAACGGCGTCCACACGAGGGCCCAGGCCCGTCGCGAGAACAGGCCGAGGCGGGACATGTAGGGTACGCGCCGCTAGCAGCCTCAGGCTGTGTCGCAGCAGCGTGTTTGGGGCGTCCTACCCTGTGTTTCCGTCTGTGGGAGAACTGCATCCTGTAGCATCGGGTACACTTTCCAGGCTTTATGTAGCGTATTTCGCCCGCTTCAGGGCTGAAGTGTCGTAATGACGTGATGTGTAGTCTGAGGAGTCTATTAGCCTGCGTTGGATGGCGACGTCTTTGTCACCTAAGTGACTCCTCGTGTTAGGTACGGGTACTGCGTGCGCTGTTTGGTCGACCTCATAGCAGTCGCGCAGTCACAATCTGTCGAGTCTCATTTTCGAGTTGGTGCGCCGTCTAGTTCAGTATTTGGTCTACTACTAGTCAAGAGCAATGCGCAAGTGTCATCCTTCTAGCGTGGGTGCAGCTTCAAGTGACTTCAATCCAAGAAATTGAGTGTTAAAGTTTCGATTTGTCGCCAGAGTTGTTGGTATCTATTCATATCAGGTAGAATGAGCACGCTTAGAATATTTGTCAGAACCTCGAGTGTTGAGCTGGCTATGGAAATGCTCGAGATTTTCTCCCTTTTTCATTTGTTGAGCGTATTATCTGGTTGGTCGATGTATCCAGTGATTTGAGAGGAAACCTAATTTTCTCTTAATGCAGAATTTGATCACTTTGATAGATGTGGGTGTCAGTTTATTTCACAGGACTAGACTTGTCAAATACCTTCCTTTTTGTTATCGGTTGTTAGAAGTTAATATTTCCAGCGATCACTTCGAGATGATTACTGTCTGGTGTGACATAACTGTAAATCCTGCAAAATTTAAAAATCATGTAGATCGAAAATTGAGACGAAATTTGGAAATCATTTAATTTTTTGGAAAAAATAGAAAAACAGTGGAACTCTCATTGCTAAGAAAACAAATAAGAATTCGGTTTGGAACTCACATTGCGAATAAAGTGAAATGGGCAGACATGTTTGAAAATTAAGACAGGGGTAGAAAAATATATTGAACATGTTGTGCGCAACAAAACTATGTCTTCGAAGAAACTTAGCGTTAGACCTGAATGGATGTTCGGTATCTATTCAATTGACAACGGTCAAATTCCGGGCGGCGGCTCGAAGCATCCTGTTGGGCAGAGTTGAGGGTAGACTTTTACTCTCTCGAGAGATAAATGGTTTTCGAAGTCGCCACGCCGCGTGCGGCTGTGTACGCTGGTGATCACCTCAACAAGAAGAAACAATTAAAGGTGTTCTAATGTTTCACTCAACGAACGTGAACCTCAGAAATGCGACGAAGTCCTCCAAACTGTGAACGACTTGAAGGAAGCGAAAAATGGCCCCGCGTGCTGTGGGATGTAGTCGAATATCCAACCAGAGACCTTCACAAATTGATCACCAAAAAGCAAGGCAAAAAAGAGCGAGTAGCGTCGTATGTAAGCAGGATGGAGAACTTATTGAACAGCATGTGACAATAGGACTGCAAACTACTGCGGTTAAGATTAAGAAAATTAATATCTCAAAAAAACAACACCTTAGAAGACGATGCGAGACCTACGTCTGTGCTGGATCGCCACTTGGTAACAAAATTTTGTTACCACGTTCGGGTTCAAAACTTTGCTTGTTCCAGCTAGAAGCCCCACACGCTCTGCGAGTGGTAAGCATTTTGCCAAGAATGCTCGAATGTTAGATCTGTCGTTACTTTCGTTTCGCATATGAGATGACGTAATTTTGCTTTTTTCCGTTTCATAGTGAGAGCAGCAAACTCGCGGCGCTTTTCCAGAGGCCGGACTCGCTTTTTGTTTTTAAGGTGTACTTGTTGTGTGTTAATGCTAAGGTACAGTTGCTTCCAGCCAGATTCTGTTGAGACATTTTTTAAGCTGAAGACATTTATTTTTAGATTGAATGCGAGTACAGTACCGTTATCTACTTGTGGTGATTTCTCTCCAGATAGATCAGTTTCTCTTGTGTACTAGAGAAGAATTCTGAGAAATGCAAAGATAACCATCATTTGTCGTCGATAGACGATTAGTTTTGAATTGTTTTTCAGACAAAATTGGCGGCACTTAGCACTGTGTACTACCGGAAGGGAGCGTGCTGCGCGTCCCGGTTATGTAGGCGAGTGTTGGCTGCTTGTGTGGGGGAAGGTAGAAACGCGTCATTAAAAGAGGAATATCAGGGGATCAGTTGAGTGGCAGATTCTTGAGAGTTTGGTAGGCCTGTTGTGGGTGTGGTAGTCATTCTAGTTTTTTCATGAGTTGCGAGGGTTTCAAGTCTTCATAGAGCGTGAATTTAATCCTTACGCAGATCGTAAAGCACCTACGTACGACATGTCTCAAAGGTCTTATTATATAACACTGTTGTTTTCCTAACGCGTGGGCTAATCAAGTGCATGCTGTCTAACGAAGTGTGTGCGTCTAACGTTCTTGAAGTATTTATTTCGGTGTGAATCTTATGTCAAGAAGGACGTTTGAAAGATGTCTGAACAAATTGTAGCTGTTAGATGAATTATCGGGCACGATGTTGCACTGGAAGTTTGCAAGGTCTTGGGGCCTGAGTCAGCCCCGTCACCAGCAGGCTTGGCGAGGGGACGAGCTTTGCTTTAATGATAGTTCTCAGTTGAACTTCTTCGCTTGGACATCCATAATAATCTGTTATGTTTCTGTTCTATCAGCCATATTGGTCGCCCAAGCGCAGATGTCACCGCAGGATCGATGAGCTGCGAAAAAGTTGGACTAGGTTTACCTGTTCGGAGGTGAAACAATCGACTGCTTCTCTTGAGTAGGACGTCGACCTCATCAGTATATTGGTTTGGAGCCAAGTGTCGGCTTTCCGGTGCCTTTTTTTGGCGTGATTTCTTATAACAGGTTTATCGTTAAGGTAGACCTCGTATGTCAACGTTTGAGATACTTGTATGTTTCCTGACTTCTTGTGCGTGAGTGCGTTAGGCGAGTCAAGTTTTTGTGGTAACTAGTGATGTGCTCTTCAGTTCTTTGTACTCTCCATAGGAGTTGTTGAGCTCAAGCCAATAGTAGCTTTTAGTGAAATCCTTTGTTCCACGTGATGATTGAAGTGGTGTAGTGTTCCTAGCTCAGTATTGAAGTTTATATAATTTGGTAACGGATGCTGTAGCGTGGCCGAAGGCATTGTCTAAGTCTTTGTACTATATTCATTCCTCTAATCCTATTATAGTCAATTCACAACTTTTGACCGATTCAGCTAGAATAGATCACTAGCTTGTGAGATTTTGAGTGAGCGTCTTGGTAATTCTTGTTCATCGATCGTTCTTTGTATTATAACCGTAGAAATTACTCAGGAGCATCTTTATCACTGCTCTACTTCTTTCTAAACTAAGAACTTCGTATTAGCTGTGCTGTAATAATTGCTAAGGTGGAATGGGAGCCTTTAATTGTAGCGGTGATCCTTTATACTTTGCATGGAGTGGGCTAAGACAATTCACGACTGGGCAGAGAGGCAGTAGTGTCGGTCTCTTAGAGGCTGATGTCCTCTTTTTCGGTGGCACGGGGCAGAAAACCAAGGGCTGCATGTATATGTTGTGCATTGTTTTTTTTTTTGGTATTGCTCCACGCGGGTTTGGTTAAATTTTCTTCCATCATGCTGAGCGTTTTTGTACGAGGGAGTTGAATTGTTGGTCTTTTCAATTTGAGAAGTGTGTTATCTTGAAATTAATTTCTTCAATTTCAAGCCAGCGTAAATGCATGGAAGATTTTGAAGCATAAGAAGGTTGTTCCATTTGTTTGTGCGGGTTGATAGACGACTAAGAAAATCAACTGCTTCTGGATTCATGCTAGACGGCAGATATTTTTCTGAGCTTCATGATTAGGTGCGTGTAGTCTGTCTCGAGCGATTGCTGTGTACCCGTGCTTTTCCTGTACGAAATGAAACGGCTAATGAAATTTATCTGGAGATGTAAGTAACTACGAAGTTGGTGTGGGTCTTTGCCTCCCCTCCCTCATAATTAGTTCTCCCTGTTGTGCATGTTATTTTTGGGGGAACTTGTTCTCTAAGTTCGTGGAACTCGTTCGAATTTCACCGAACTCGAGCAGCCACTCAAGGACATCACGATTTCTCTTTAAAGTTTGAATATTCCATTAATGGAATGATGTCGTTTGTGCATCTCCTCTGAAAACGTGAAGCGAGTTCAGAAACCAAAGGCTGAGAATGCGAGAGACTCTTGAAATGTGAGTGATCATTTTAAAATTATTGTTGTTTTAGGTTAGATGAAGTGGTGTACCGTACAAAGACACAGGTTGAGGTGTGAAGTCACTATCTTCTAATGTTTTGGTGAGTGCTGAATTCCCCTATTGAATTAACGGTAATGACTTCTACATTGCGAAAACCAAACCGTGAGTGAGCCTCCGATGTTGGTGTAACTGTTCTAAAATTTTTGCCGATGGCGATTGATGGGCTCATTTCTAGTCTCAGAGTTATCGAAGTATGAAAGATCTCCAACATATACGTACTCTTAGTTGTACGGATATACTTGTGTTTAATACGTATTGCCCGCTTGAAATGTAAATGATTGTGCGGGCTGTGAATGTATGACTTTGTACCGCTAAATTCTCAGACTGACGTCGTATCTGCACAGTTGTGCCCGACCGTCAATGGGACTGAAGTTTAACATGCGTGGACGATGTGGTTGTTGCGTTCACACGGCCACTACCTAAACGCGTTAATGTTGTGGCTGTTGCGTTCACACGGCCACTGTCCACACGCGTGAATGCTGTGACTGTTGCATTCAAACTAACTGCTGTGTTACTTATGGGCTGTATGTATTAGCTTTTCATACAGATTATATATCTTGTGTTGTGCATCTACGAATGCCTTATGTAATGAATGTGTTTTCTGTCAAGAGCTCTACTCGCAGGCTCTTGTGGGTCACTAACCATGTGAAAGTGACGCGTTGACATGTGCGCATTGCACATGTACGTGTCTCGTGTACTACGTCCATGTGTAGGTTGCACATCAATATGTAAATATTTTCTATGCTACTCTTTGATGTACGGATCGTACGCTTGTAAAAGTTAGAACATTGAAACGGTTATGAAACTTTCCCCGTTTTTTTTTTTCGTTTGTATTGAATTTTGATTGTGTGTTGTGAGAATTTTCCCCTGATTTATTGCGTGTAAGTACTCACTGCCTAGTTTTTACATTCCATTGAGAGGTGTTGTCCTTCTATATCGAATTTTCCCTTACATTTTAGTTTGTTTTGTAGATTTAGTGTGGCCATCAATCCCAAGGTTACCCATGAGATGCTCATAGCCCTTAGTCGGGAGAACAACGATATCTAGTCTTGCGGCAACTGTTGTGTGGTCGAATGAGAACGCGTCTGATAAACATTACAGATCTGCTGGAGAGATAAGGACTTTTTGAAGTGTACAGGTTGCTGAGGTATTTCTGTTTTGGATTCTCGTTGAATCAATAATAAAATGTGAATTACTCATTTTCCAGGTATTGTTGGTAAAGTTCCAGTATTTTGTTAAAGAAATACTTCATGGTTTCCCCCTGCAAGCATTTAGATTATAGCTCTTTGGGGAGCATTATAGCTCTTTGGGGGAGCATTAAAGCTCTTTGGGGGAGCATTAAAGCTCTTTGGGGGAGGATTAGAGCTCTTTGGGGGAGGATTCGAACTCTTCAGAGGAGGATTAGCTTCTGGTTAAGTGGCCGATATTGTGAAAAATTCCTATTCTTTCGAGAGATGCGCTGAAGGGGAGTGCTCATGTTGTGAACTCAGCGATCCTCTGGAGGTACGTAGGGCTCCCGAGCTGTTCTTAGAACTTCAACTGCATTGAAAATTTACCGTGTTAACTCAAAATGAACTTTGAACTGAAACTCTGTCCCACTGTTAAAATCTCATAAAATGTGGCGACGGAGGGGAAGTCCCGATTAAAATGCTAACGAATTTCAGTCGATGCACAATAGCTTCTTGTCGTTGAATTTTATCTTCTCTGAACGTCGTAGTCAATTCTGTACAGCAAAATTTAGATCAAATTTTGTGGTGGGGAGAACAAATGTTGAGTGGCAGGTAGGAAGTTGGCGTTTGCTGTCACGGAGACGGTAAACCAGGGCTAATAACCGTACCTTTAAGTTACATTACAATATGGCAATTATGTCTCATTGTTTGTGGTTGTAAACTTAAACCCATGACGTGTTTTGTTTCTTGATAATCCTGTCATTGTTTGGGTTTTCGTATCCGGATTGTGAATGGAGTTGAAGTAATATTCAGCATTACTGCTTTCGTAATTTATAGTACGTCTGAGAAACATACCAAAGAACTAAAGACATTAAAGTTGTTTTCAGATTAATAATTATGAAAGAAATTGTGTTCTCAAAAAGTTTTGGCCTGCTTCTGTTATGTGCCGTCAAAGCATGAAAGTGTGGAACTCGTGTTAGAAGAGACTTCACAGGTGTGCTGCTTGGATGGAAAGAAATGCCGCTAGGGACTTATTTTAACTTATGCAGTACAAAATTTTCGTGTAGAACCTCTGCTAACGCTTTGCAGCCGTGTATTTTCTAGCAACAGTACTAAAAAATTGTGAATCACTGCATCACACCCCGCTGTTCCACATCCCTGCCTGCCCTTGAGGTGCAATTTACAAATTTCTCACAAGCACTGAAGGGCAAAGCTCACTTCAGGCATGGATGGGAACCACTTTTATTATGTTATGTTGAACGTTTACTGTGCTACTTACGCTCTCTAGGTTTCTGACTGTTTATGAACACTGCCGCTTTGTGAAAAATTCACTTTAGGCATAGATCAGAACCACTTTTGCACTTTCGAATGAATGCTTTAGGAGGCCAGTATGTTTCCGGACACAAATTGTAACCACGTTAGCTCAATGTTGCTGGAGATTTGTTATGTTTTGCAACATCTGGCAGCTGTAGTGAAATATATTCTCATTCGTCCTGGTTTTCTGTGTCCCATTATTATTAAGTTGTGTCCCTGAGTGCGCCCATTGTTATTAAGTTATGCCCCTGTGTGCGCCCATTATTATTAAGTTGTATTCATCTTGCATCGCTCGAGCGTTTTCTTGTGCGTGTTGCTTCTGGAGGTCATCTGGACGTACCGGGTGAGTGGCGTGCTGAAGAGATTTTACGGAAGCGTTGTTTTTTAACATCGATCACAAACGGAATCTACTTGGACACTGTTGATTTTGTAACGTTGAAATTTTGTATTCACTATTTCTTTATGATCTGTTGGCATGTTTAGCTTATGTGGCTTCATCAGGCCGACTGCATATTATGTCAGCTCCGATACACGAATGATTGACCCTCGAACGCCGACCGTTGCCATTGTATGACTCTAAAATTCCATTTTGCTGCGCTGGAAAAATCGTCGAGCTGCTGCGACTGCCGAGTATGACGATTTCGACACGATCACCGAGCACGATAAAACCAAGAACAACGCTACTGCTTATTGATATGTAGCAGCACTTTTGATTTTAACCAATTTTTTTACTTTGGACATGTCATAATTCAGATGTTGAAAATTTATACCTTCACAAATTGCCAATGAATTAGAACGCCGCACTGTTCAAACACTTCTTCATACGAGCCTGTGCTAATTAATATCCTACTTCGCATTTCATTTGCGGTCTCCTGGTCGACTTACTGTGCAGGAATTTCTTACAGTGCATATTTAGAGCGCGGTGTACCTTAGGTTTTGCTGAGCACTTGTGAGCGTGACTCGAGGTGTGAACAGATCGTCTCTGCCTTCGTTACAATGCCAGCTTTCTGCATTAGGAGCGACAGTTCTTGTTGCTCTTGGATATTGAAGAGTTGAGCATTTATTTTTTGCATTTTCATCTCTCTCAAGGGGCGTAGGATGGACCTTAGGCATTTGGGTTAGTTTAGTTAAGTTTCTCTATCGTATGCTATGGGGACTGGCGTACCCAGGAGGACGCTGTTAGGTACCTAAGCTTTAGTTAGGCCTTCGGGACTACTGTCTGCCGTGCCAGATTTCCTTATTTCAATTTTCCAATTTTCACGCCTTTTCTGCTATCTCTTTTTTGTTTTACCTTCCTCTTCATTCTTAACTCACTGTTTCCATGCGCAGGATGTCCTCTGTGGAAACACTGTATACATGGATTCCCCGTTTTCTGTAGTCCTTACTAAATGGTCCCTTCTCTTCACTCTCTTCGAATTACATTTCGTGTCGATAGGGAGCTTTATATCATAATCATGTATAACACACTAACATTTTCATCTAGTCAGAGACACCTAAAGCACAAGTTTTTTGATTCAATCACTTTCACCTTTCGTCTGCGCGAGTTGCGCACACCTGGAGTGTCTACAGTGACCAACCGCAGCCTTCAAACTCTACGCCTCAATGACAATTGTCATCTCTACCGTGTCATTGCGATAGTACAGGCACTGAGGGAAAGCGTGAGCATAATAGCAATCCATTCGTAATTCAAAATTTACGAATCTTAACAACTCGATGTTCCATTTGTACATCTCGTAGCCTAAGGAACTCTATTGGTCGTGTGACTGCTAGTTGTTTTTTGATCGATTGAATAAAGCAATAAAAACATCACTGGTTTTCATCGTCTTTTGGTATTCTCTCATCTGATTCGAAGTTGATAAATGCGTTATTATTGTTGTGTTCCTGAGCGCGTTTCATGAGAAATGCAGAAGCTACCGAGCAGTTCCAGGATTTGTTGAAGTATTTTCGAATTTTCTTCAGAACTCGAAGTCTCGTATCGAGGTTATGAGGTTTGCCATTAATTCGCGCTAATTTAGAGTATTCTGTGAGTCTAGTTCCTGGTAACAGGTACGAAAGATTTTGGAAAAAATAACTTTTGGGTTATTTCTGGAGTTACCGTCGGGAAGGAGCAGGATGGGTGGGCCTCTTCTCTGTTACAACCTCGATACGTTTGTATTGATGTGCACCTAATATGGAAATGAAATTTTTATTCTTAGGCTTTCAATGCAAGTGTGATGAAATTCACCGTGGAATTATTTTTTGTCGTCTTCAACATTGAAAGATTCGTGGTTTCATGTACGAGATGTTAGGTCCTCGGCCTTCGGCATCTGGAATAGAGCTTCCGTACCTCGTGCCTAAGTTCGATTGCGGTTGATGGAGGTTACGAAAAAAAAAGAAAAATCGTAATCGTTTATTCCGTTATGCAGGGTCAGTCTAAATGATCCGACACATTTGTTGGTTTAATAAAAGGCAAATAAAGTGAAGAAAAAGTTTTTTTATCTACGAAAAGTACATATGCCATTTTTTTAGAAAATGCTATTCTGTTTTGTTTCTGTTGATCAACTTGAAGATGCAATTCGACAAGAAATTCCTGCCGTTCCACATGAAATGACCCGCCAACTTATAGACGACTTTCGTGAACGCCTTTGAAAGCGTGTGGACAATAATTGTCCCATTTGACTGATTTGTTTTTTTTAGAACATAATGAAAAATGGCATTATATGTTCGTTTCAAACATACAAACACTTCTTTTGTTTCTTTACTTCATTTGCATTTTATCAAACCTACAAATGTATCAGATCATTTTGTCTCACCCTGTAGTTCTCAGTAGGCCTTGAGAACGTCTGCGTGTTGATTAATTATTCCACATTTTGTGTGCAACTGCAGAGCGGCACCGAACTTACTACGAAGTCGGGCTCAAGATTTCAACTGGCTTTTTTTTTGAAAGAGCACATATGTTATTTTGGTCTTGGAAGTGTTGAAGGAAATTTTTCCCTCTCGCTGGCATGGACAAATTAACAACACGCGGAAGCGATCTCTCATTTATTTTCTGCTGGCTCGACGACCACCGTGCTTGTAAGACAAATTTTGTTACAGGGTCCCCCTCAGGGAGGGTGTAGGATAGGCAATAGGGTTAGGTTAGTTAGGTTTGTCTATCGTATATTATGGAGAGTAGCGTCTCCAGGGGGACACTGTTAGCTTAACTCAGCAATAGTTAGGCCTTCGGGGCTTCTATCTCTCGTGCCCACTTTACTTCTTTCCATTTTCATGCCCTCTTCACTGATTATTTTCTATCTCTTCTTCCTCTTCCTTCTTAACTTACTGTTTATATGCGCAAGGTATCTTGTGTGGGAACACACGTGTATAGATTCCCTGTTCTCCTAAGTCCATACTAAATGGTCTCTACTCTTTCGGTGCGAGATTGTCCGAGTTACTGATGCGTTGCTATCGTAACTAACTTACGACATGCTCGGAAATTCTTTTTACCTAACTGTCTCATTTGGGTCTTAGCGTTCAACGGTGAAAAACTCTTGGACGTTCAAAAGGAGCCAAAATATTACGTGTTTATAGAGGTAGAAAAATCACATCTGGCTGATGCTAACAGTTGTCTAGAAGTGAACCGCTAATGCGCAGGACTTGAACGAATTTATCGGAAATGTAGAACGGTCGAATTAATTCAAAGCTCCGGTGCAGGGAAGTGTTAAGAGGACTTGTATCCCAAAAAATGAAGTGGTGCAATTTGTAAGATCGATTTTCCGATTCTTGGAGGAATTTTTCAACCCGGAGCCCTGGAAGTCGGCCTTCGCTCTCGCCAGTTAATTTGAGGCTTCAGGCTATGGAGAATTAGGTGATGGTAATTTCTGTGTGAGGGGCACAAAAAATTAGAATGGACTGGAATCGCTTCCTAACTTGACACTTCAACAGCAGTTCTCCGTACAGGTAAAATTTCACGTCGACAAATACCTTGGTTGTGAACTTAAAAATGAAGGATTTTGTTTTAACAAATTTGGTTGTCCTATCAATTTTCCTTCTTATATGAACTAGCATATAAGAGAAATGAACGCAAATTTCATGAAAACTTAGAAATTTCTATTCGTAGGCGTTACTGCTTTGCCTAAGTTAGGCTAGGTTAGATGATCGCGTGTACCATATATGGCGCACGCGCATGATGCGGTCACAGTGTTAAATTCACACCTCCACGAGACGCTGTCGCAAAAAGAGAAATTCTTTATTCTCATGTGGAATTGCGACGATTGCCGTCAGAAATCAGGACTTGCTTTTATTGATTATTTCGCGTCAAAAAGAGCTTCCTAGGCAGAGGTGGGCAGCGCTACTTTGAAATGTAGTGGCCGCTACATTTCATGAAATGTAGCGGCCGCTCTGCCCAGCTCTGTTCCTAGGATAGACTGATACTCGAGCTGATCGTGCTGAATGCTTAAAACGTAAAACATTACTATTTAATCATCTTTTGATATAGGTGATTAATAAGGACACAGCATTACGTCATCGACGCTGTGTATTCTACGTGATGGATATAACGATGACTGCCCGTGACACTAATATGTATTTAATAATAATTATAATATACATTAATAATCTTCATTGATATATACAGTGATGAGTTAAGCAATTCATGCTGATACTGAGAGGCACAGTTTCTGTCTGTACTTCAAAATCAAATAATATTTTAACCTTGTAATGGTGGACACAATTTCAACTCCTAAGAAGAGTGATTTTCAGAATGAATGACCTGAGACAGCCGTGTGGACGCCAGAGCAATTGGCGCTGATTGCCGCGTTCCGGACGTCCGCATGCGGATGAATCAAGTTGTCTTTCATCTGGTGAGATTTTCCTTTACATCTGGACAATTCATTCAATGAGATAGGCAGCTTTTAGAATTACTGATGTGAATTATAGTTTAGAAACGAGATGGGCGGTGTCAGCTTCAGAAGCTAATTTCAAGGCGGACCCTGTGTGCACAATGCAGACTCTCCACTTTATCTTGTTTACGAGTATATTCGTATATCCACACCACTAATAGATTACAACAACGGCTGGCGAAATTGACTGCAAATATCAACAGTCAAAATACACACAGTTACGTAAGCCAAAATACTCAATATTCGTCTTTGTGCATTTATTTGTACTTTCTAAAGAAAAATTTATTATTATTAATGACATTCTACACTTGCCAGTGAGTGCAGGTTACGATTATATGACCTAAAGTACATATATGTTGGTGTACATATTAAAGCGGAATAAAACGAAGAGTGAAGAAAAGTAATAGTTGGCTGGAAAATAAAACAGAATACGTGCATTTAGGAATTAAAAATGCGTTTTCTCCGCCTATATTTTTACATCGCTTTTATAAAGCAAAGAAACGTTTCAGATCATTTTGTTGCTCCCAGAGACTGAGAGCAACAACTGTCACGGTGGTCAACTGCAATATTGGGCAGGCTTATGAAATCAATCGAAAATAAAAATATTTTTTGCTGATTCTTCTTGGCTCAGGCAGGCATTTCACTTAACCAGGGAGCACTTCTCTTAGAAAAGGAAGCTTAAACCACACATTCCTTACATCTTTCACCACGCCAGTAGCTGTTAGGCATTAAAAACTCAACGGTAAAACGTGTTGGAATTAATAAAGGTTCTTCTTGGTAATGTTTCGAGGAAGTGTGCATATGCTAAGAAGTAAGGTAAAAATTCAAATGAAATGCAAACATGTCCCCTGATATCATTCTTCTTAGTATCTATCATTAAAATTATTGCTATGGATAGAAGTACTTTGGCTTAGAAACTGTTGACAGAAAGTAACTGTGAAACAATGATAAAGAAGAAGGTCGGGCTAAACAAACGATATTTTTTCATCAATATTGTTAAGCAAGGGTTACTTAATGCATGCGTATTATGAATAAGAAACGTACCTGCAGTGGAAATTTTTTAACATGTTTTGGATGAGCCATCTGAAAAAATGGAGTTTAGGTCTATTACTCGATAAAAATGAACAAAGTAAAACAGTATTTGTTAGCCTCAACATTTGGAAGGAGAAATTTTTTGAACAATTTGTGTTCCGTAACTTCTACTCCACAGTCTGTCTTACTGTGAATTTCAGCAAACCACAACTTCCTTCCAACCGAAATTTCTCTTCCGCATGTTCCGGCAATTGCAAGGCCATCGTCCAAAACTACCGGAGTGAGACGGGAAAAAGAAATGCTGCAACCTTTAGACCTCACGACTTCAGGAGGTGATGACGGTCAAACCAAAGAATGTACCATTTGGCCAGACTCTCCAAAATCGAGCTTGTCTTCAGAAACTTTAACAGCGCCACCTAGTGTTCAATATTCCTAACTGACCCAAGTTCTGGTACACAGTATTCATTCCATGGGACACGCTCATATCTTCACTTCAAGTAATATTGGTTTATATAAAATTAACAAAATTTTGTAGGTATATATCTAAGAATATTTGATTTAAAGAAACGATAAATTTAGGCGTTATTTGCAGCTATGCTATGAGGTCGATGGTGGTTTCGGTGACTACTGAGCCGGGAGGGCAGGCTGGATATTCCGTCGCGGGCAGAAGGTATTTGGCTCTCGGGAAGTGAGGAAGTAACGCTGACTTGTGCATCCAAATTATGTAATTACTATGAAGAGTTGTCTGGTTTGTGGTGACTGTGGTCCTTGATTGGTTCGTTGCCCCCTTTCGGAACTTAAAAGAGCTTCTAACTCGGAAAAGGTCTCTACATGAACTTCTTAATTGCATCCATCTGTAGCGATTGCGTGGTGACATAATGATTTATCAATATCTTTTGAATAATTAGCGTTAATTAAAACTGCGTCCTCCTTAGCTTGTAAATTCTACTTTACTGCATTTTAATTTGAGCAATGATATTCCTGAAGTTACGTCAATAGATTTAATTTCGGTTTGCTCACTGCCTTGAAAAAAATGTTGCCTTTTCACTCGTACGTCGAGAAGAAAAATGAACGAGCTTTATAGTTATGCAATGAAACTTGAGTTCAATCTTTGATACATTTTCGAACACCAAAATTTAAGTCCTCAAAGAACGTTTGGCTTTCAAAATGAGCTTGGATCTTGATGGCACGTTGCTTGGTTAGTAGCTGCTAAATAAACCTTCAGGCTGTGAATTTTAAATCTCTACTCTAAATTGTAAGTTGTTTTCACTTTTCAGCTCCCGTGTTAGTATTGAGCAGCATGGAAGCCTAGCGGCCACTCGTAATGTAATGGGATTTGGAAAATATTTAATCATTATCGATAAATTCGACAAAGAGTACGCAACTTTTTTGCGACTCTTGAAGAAAGAGGAAAAGGAGTAGGTAAGTCAAAACTTCGTTCTTCAGTCATCGTCGTGTGAAGTGCCCCAACGCATTTGGTTAGAAATATTCCAAAGACAGTGGCAAGACTGTGTCACACTAGAATGCATGCGTATGAATTTAAGAGAGGAATGGTACTTGAAAAAATACCTTTCTTTGTGTTTGCATTGAACTTGTCACCTTTTAGTTTTATGCGGATCATCGAAGAATAAAGGAACCCCGATCGGCAGCTGGCCTGGAACCTAAGTGCAGAATTTCTCCATCAGACAGAGCTGTGCGTCAGTTCACCCATCGCGTGGTAAGTGCCCCAAATGATTATCGCTTATCGATAACTTGTGCCTGTCGGCGCCGTACTTACGCTCAAGCATAGAGAGCCAACGTCCTTTGGTGGTTCGGTGTCCTAAATGTATGGGTGCACGCTCAAGAATTTTTGGAGTACAAATTCACAAGATTTCACGGTAGTGAGGCTTCCCTCAGTAAAAGCTTGTAGCGGATACGGATTACAAGAGGAGCACGGCCATTGATCACAAATCGATTTTACTATATTCATCTTCATTAGCGAGGGATGCACAGCGAGCTGATTTGTACGGTACGTGTTGTCGGTTTGTCGTTTGCTTGCGCTAGTGCCTACGTATGTCTTTGGTAAGCTCAATCAATGATCGAACAGTAAGTACCAAGTAAGTTGTAGACTGCCCAAACTATCGGCGAGTCTCAAGGCCAGCGTGAATATTTATTTACGTTTGTTAATTTTTGGGGTGGATCGTAGAAGCAATGACTTTGAACCATGGACATTTTGAAAATTGATTTGATTTTTTTGATCTTCATTGGACATGTTATCATTTCATCGATCAAAATTACCTCTTTGCGATGTACCTCAGGAACCGATGCATAAGCTGCCTTTCGGGCACGATGAACGTGTGTCGTATCTCATTACAGTGCGGGATGAGTGAAGCTGAGACTGCGGTGTGCCGTGGATACATATTGACTGTCCAACTTCAGCTGGGGTAATTCGGACCACCGAAGTGTGGCTGTGTCTCTGAAACACAACCTCAGGCTGCCGGAGTGTGGATGTGTCTCTGAAACACAAACTCGACTTGCTGAAGTATGGATGTGTCTTTGAAACACAAATTCGGGCTGCCGGAGTCTAGCTGTGTCTCCAAGCCCCAATTCTGGAACAAGGCGTCGCCCCTGGGCGCTGGATTGTAGGTGGAGCTCCTCTCCGTTTCTTAGATCGTGTGCCCAGCCAAGTGGAGCTTGCGGCTGTGGCAGGTTTTTGATCCTGGTTATGAATTGGAAACAACAGAACGAGTCGAGGCCTGGAACTGATTACGTACTGTGCTGCAGTACTTGCAGAGGAGCTGAATGTAGCCATCTAACAACGCGAGTAAGTTTGTTGACACTTCACATGTCTATTGAATCGTCTGCTACTACTGAATTGGCATTCGCTTCATGGTGACAGTTTTTTTTGTTACTTTTCTCTTATCTTGATAAAATGGGATTGCTTCTGAAGTGTGAGGATGTGGGAGCTCGTGTTTTTGTTGTTGCATCCATACAGCATTGATTCACGATTTTATTAGCAAATAGCACGATAATTTTACATATAATCAACCCGTAATTGGGGTGAAAATGAACCTTATGGTCACGCATAGTTAAGATTATTGAATTATATTCGTTTTAATCTTGATTACTATACGACTAAAGCTTTCCACAATGGACGGTTTATAAAAGTCCTCCACCATGACTGCCATGTTACAAAAGTCCTCGAACATTTCTACTAAGTTATAAAAATCTTCGAACATGACTGCCACGCAAAGAAAGTCCTAAACCAGGCTTCCTGACGTGAAAGACTGCGATGTTCCTGTAGTACGACTATCATTTACCAATAACACTAATTAGCTTCTTGGCATGCCTGAAATGATTAGTAGGTGAAAATTTCTACTCTTTTGGTCGTGCTCCTGAATGAAAATCGGCCGTCTGGGGAGAATTCATCAATTGTTTTCTGATGCCAAACCACGCCTTATTCTTAGGCAAATAATTGAGGAGAATTTACTAACCTGTGCTCAGGGAACCGTGTGAGAACCATAGCAGCCAACTTTAATTGCCCGTTTGTATTTGATCCAGATTTCACCGGCTAGATTGAAAATGAAGTTCATCAATTTGTAGATTAATTAGACCGATAATATCTGCAACGGGGCAGGAATGTTTGATCCATGTTTCCCTCGGTTTGGTAGAAAGTGAATGTCATCAATTTTTAGATTAATTCAACGGATAATGTCTGTAACCGGCAGAAAATTATTTGAACGTATCTGTGATACACTCACAAACTTAATCTAAAGTAATTGCACCGGGTTAAGGAATGAAAACGGGACTCTAAATAAACGGCTGGCGAAGCGGCGTATTGAGGATTTCGTGCCCATGGAAATCTGATCTTGAAAGCGAGAACTGAACGAAAGCGTTGATGTTTCTTGTTGCGTTTCTAGCATTCTCGCACCTACCGTTACTCATACGAGAATATTTTGCTCATTCAATTTTTATAATTTGCCTCAACATGGGCTACAAATGCTGCAGTGTAAAAATAAAGTCGTGATGGGTTGATTTGACTCCATTGACACGCCCGTTAACAGAGGCTTTCTCAAAACGAGCATAAATGTCATGCCGTATTATTCTTCTACAGTATCTATTCATTCTCTATTATTCTTCTACGGTATCTAATCATGCCCTATTCATGTACTATTATTCTTCTACGGTATCTAATCATGCCCTATTTATGCCCTATTCTTACTTTTACGGTCTCTATTCATGTCCTTCTATTTTTCTACTGTCGTCTCATTTGACGTACATATGTGTTTCTCTCCGGTACGCTTACTGCCGAAGTTCATTTTTTAATCGTGCCAGTGGGGCCTCAGTTCTCCGATTTTCTGTTTTGTTTTCGCGAGAAACTGACAAAGAAGTACTCTGCCCTGTCGTTTCTGCACTCGTATTAGGAAAAACGAGGAGTGATTCGTTCTCCTGCGCGGAATACTTTTTCAACGTTAATCACTCATTAATTCATCCTGATTCTTTTGTACTGACACAATTTTGTATCGCAACCCTTTCCCTATCAAACATCAAATTATTTTGTCGATAATGCTGCGCTTGGCCTCTTGCGGAGAACTAGCTGTAGCCATACGTGTGTACATGTGCAGTACTGCTGCATTTATGTACATGTGCAGTAATGCTGCACTTATGTACATGTGCAGTACTGCTGCATTTATGTACATGTGCAGTAATGCTGCACTTATGTACATGTGCAGTAATGCTGCACTTATGTACATGTGCAGTAATGCTGCACTTATGTACATGTGCAGTAATGCTGCACTTATGTACATGTGCAGTAATGCTGCACTTATGTACATGTGCAGTAATGCTGCACTTATGTACATGTGCAGTAATGCTGCACTTATGTACATGTGCAGTAATGCTGCACTTATGTACATGTGCAGTAATGCTGCACTTATGTACATGTGCAGTAATGCTGCACTTATGTACATGTGCAGTAATGCTGCACTTATGTACATGTGCAGTAATGCTGCACTTATGTACATGTGCAGTAATGCTGCACTTATGTACATGTGCAGTAATGCTGCACTTATGTACATGTGCAGTAATGCTGCACTTATGTACATGTGCAGTAATGCTGCACTTATGTACATGTGCAGTAATGCTGCACTTATGTACATGTGCAGTAATGCTGCACTTATGTACATGTGCAGTAATGCTGCACTTATGTACATGTGCAGTAATGCTGCACTTATGTACATGTGCAGTAATGCTGCACTTATGTACATGTGCAGTAATGCTGCACTTATGTACATGTGCAATAATGCTGCACTCAAGTTCTCCGAGTAAAATTAACAGCATCCGTATGAAAGTAGACTTTGAAATCGATATAGACGGTAAAGTTAATTTTTATTCTTGCTCAGGCTATTTTCAACGCTTTAGCAATTTACTCGACTTTTCCAACTCTCCAGTATGCGATTGTTTCTACTTCAGTTATCAATATTAGCATCTTTTATTCTTGCTCTCAGATCTTGAATGTACGATGCACTCATATGTTCGAAAAATATTGTTTCTATTAGTCAGAATTACTTTATGGCTGTTTACTCTCATGCAGAAATGTTATAGGCGCCCGATTGAGCAATGCAAATCTTTTTACCTGATAGACAACAAAAAAACCTACGACCGTTCTTCCTTCGTAGTTATAGTCTTGTTTGTGCTGTGGTGATCCTTTGGTATAAAACTCTTGATTAGGTTTAACACCGCTGTCGCTTTAAGCATAGTGTCTGCAACCGAGCAACAAGGCTGGATTGCGAGAAGCAAAATGTTTCGATACAAAAAGTAGGACAAGGAGAGCTGCATCAAGAGAAGTCATGTGTTAAAATTAGCTGTCCTACATGTGATAGAAATCAGACGTTTCGAGTCACAAGACTCATCATCAGTGAGTGATCCACATCAGTCCCGACGTGGTAAAGGGGACCGTGAAAATTCGGCATGCTGCACCAAACTTTGGGCGCCCCAGCCGTGTTGGTGCGGTGCTGGAACATGTCTGTCATGCCGTGGCCGCCTTGAGTCATGGTAGAGATGCTCTGCAGTATAGAGAGCAGCGATGAAGTGTGTGGGCGAGGGACCAAGTCTGTTGAGAGAGCTCTCTCACTTCTGCCGCCACTCCAAAGAGCAGAAAAAGAGACAGCAAGCCTGCACGGCAGCTCTTCGAGTGCTCTTGTTTGGAACGTCACATCCTTCCTGTCGGCCGCGGCTCAATTCTGCTCATTTTTTTCGTGCTTCGTAGAGAAATAATGATAAGGTGATGTCAGGTTTCCCCATGCGATGCTGTGCCTTGGCTCTAATTTTCCGCTGTGCTCAAGTTAAATTAAACGTTCTGATGCGTCGGAGACTTCGAATTTTTGTGGGATAGCCTTGCTTTCATCTTCGATGCAGTGCAATACCCGAAATGAAATCTTATAAAAGTTGGGGAACCTTGGATCACTACCTGCTTCCGTGCCAACGGATCAAAGCTCACAATCTTCAGCCAACTTTGTTGGTATTCTGGCTACCATGCAACAACAACCGGTCAAAAGATAGACTTCCTGTTCGGCTCTTTGCTAAGTGTATATAATGCAAGAATCTAATCATCCCCTAGTGTAACGGATTTCTACGCTGTATTTATGTTAATGTCGGTTTTAATTTAAACTGTATTTAATTATTATAACAAATTAAGTGAAAAAACGAGTGATTCCATGCATTTGATTTACCATTTCGGGTTGAATACTGTTTAATACTACTTTCTATAGAGTACTGCGGACTCTTTCGTGTACTCATTTTAGCACTAAAATCTTCTCCTTTGGTGAACCGAATGCTTTCCTCGGAAGAGTAGCTTGTAAGAGGTTAGAATTATGCGCTGATTTAGCTTTGCAGCTCAGCGCGATCCGCGCACTCGTTGGTAAGTTCGTTGAACGTCAGCGAATACTTTCTGATGTTAAAATTTTCTGGTTAATTGGGACCTCGAGATTTTAAGTTGGAGCCAGGAAAACTGGAAACCAAAAGTTGAAAAGAAAATTACATGAGGACGGCACACGTACCACATATGAATAAAAGAGCAAGACAAGCCACGCTAATCATAAAAATGTATTTCAATAAAAAGAAGTATCAAACGTTTCAGCGACCGGACATCTTCAGTGAAAATAAAAATCTTTGAAAATACTGCACTGAAACCAATTTAGGACATGTAATCTAAAATTACACAAGAAAAATATACAAATGATATTACACAACAGGTAAAACAACAAAATAAGGGCAAAGAAGAAATTAAGGTGGGAACAGCATCAAATTAAGATGCACGAAGGAGCAGAATTGAGGTTATCTGTTTACTATTGCCAGGCGGAATGAGCTGAAGCTATTATCATATATAGAACAGTTTTCAGCTTGAAAATAAATAAACATTCTAAAACTCGTATATCTGTATAGCATTTTATTTTCGTTAGAATAGAAAATTGATTAACTAAAACTGGGCTACTGCATTTATCAGAATGTTCGCGGACAGCTGAAAATGGGGGCGCTGACAAAACTGCACCTTTTCCGAAACTCGTACGGAATGCTCGCTGACACTAGTGCGAAGAGTACGAGATGTACATCCAACGTATTCTGAGGCACAACGTGCACAACTAGACTTATAAAAAAAAGACGCTTGCATTCCAGCCATGAAGCTTATCCTTGTAATTGAAAAAAGAGCCACTTCTAAAACAATTCAGTAAAACGATTTCAGAGCTCATGTCTATAAGATATTCTGCAAAAACCAGCACCTGTTATTTTCTCAGCTTCTTAGACTGAGCACCAAAATAAGGGAGTGAAATGTAAGATGTACTGCGACTGGCGTTATTATCAGCCTCGTGAAAAATGTTGCCATCATAAACTGTCAAGAAATTACCGTATTCTAGAATTTACAAAATTTACACTGAAGTCATTGTTTTTAATATAAGATCTAAAAAATCGAATTCCTGTCGTAAAAATGAGTAAATGGTCCAAATTTTCACGGCCCGTGATGGTGAAGTAGCCACACCGTTACTCGTGAATGATTAATGACAAAAACTAAAGAAGCTCGTTCCTTGATCTGAAAAACTACTCTCTGTAAACAGAGCATTTAGATTTGTCAGATTTATGAATTGAGCAATCTAAAAATTAGGGTTTACTGTCCTGGTTTATATCCATGGTAAATTTTATTCATGCATACATAGTATTCAAATAATTTAGGAATAATTCAGAATGAGAATGTTCGCGAAGAAGTAAAAAATATTATCGATGTATCGTCTATAAAACACAAGTTTAAAACCTTCAGGTTAAGAGGATAACCATTCAGTTTCATTTTTTTCACTTGAATCTGTTTACAAAAGTGGGGCCCAAGGGCAGGAGCATAGCCATGCCTTCTATCTGTATATTATTTTCGAAGAAAATGAAAACTTTGAAATCTTTATTTATTTTCAAGCTTAAGCCTGTTTTAAATAATTTCATCTGCTCATTCCCCTGACAATAGTAAACATAGTCTCAATTAAGCTCCATTTTGCGTCTTACTTTTATTTTGTTCGTACCTTAATTTCTTCTTTGCCTTTATTTTGTTGTTGTACCAGTTGTGTGGTATCGTTTTTATATTTTTAATGTACAATTTTAGATAACGTGTGCTAAATTAGTTTCAATGCTGTATTTTCAGGGATATTGTTTAATGAAGATGGTCAGCGGCAGAAACGTTTGAAATTTAATTTTATCGAAATACATTTATATGATTAACATGGCTTTTCTCGCCATATAGTTATAGTTTTGCCATATAATTGCCTCATAAGTACGGCACACGTCCCACATACTTGCCCCATAAGTACGGCACACGTCCCACATACTTGTCCCATAAGTACGGCACACGTCCCACATACTTGCCTCATAAGTACGGCACACGTCCCA
>VOMN01110806.1:0-10344 GCA_014899125.1 Orchestia grillus
CAGCTAGGCTCGGCCCTGGCCAGTCCCCCCCCATTCCCTTTGCCAGGTCCCCGTGCAGTCCCCGAGCCCTCCTGTTGACTTTCTTTTCCTTCCTAACACCTCCTAAACAACCGATAATTCAGCACCAACGTTAATGTACAAGACAAAAAAACAGTATCGAAAAAGCTCGATAATTACGTTTTTTTTTCGGAGAAAAAACTTTCTTATCAAGAAATTTATGGTTGCAAATCATTACTCTTATTAGGAACAGGAATACCCAAGCCCTTTTTTGCGGCGTCGGCGTCCGCGTGCAGTCCGGACGAGTTCTTCATCACCTACACCGGGCCAGGAACCGGACCGGAAAGTCCCTGCGACGCCGCCGCCGCTTGTTCTCCACCTGCTACCGATTGATTGGCATCCATGACACGCAGCGGTTGAGATTTTAGGAGCTGCTCTACCCCATGCCATCCAGTGGTCCCCCGCAGATGTGTCTGAGTGAACCGGATCCTGCCTTTAATGTACGCACATATTCTGTAATATGAGACCTGTGAAATTGACACCAAGTCACATCGTCGTCACTCGCACATCACGCAGTGTCGGCAAACGGACAGCACTGACGCTCCGTCGCTCAGCACGCTTTAAATTAGGGTATTGACAGGGTGCACCAGGGCTAAGGGCCCAGCTACGGGAACAGCGTGTTACGAATTACGGGTTTGCGTGTGTCTCTTAGTCTAAAACGCCTTTTTGTTCCTGCATCTCGAGGTCTGAAAGAATTCCATCAGCGTTCGGTCTCCCTCCGAGGACTCTATTGCGCACTCAACCAGCGCGCTGGCCGATGCAAGGGGCGGTGTAGTGAAGGACTAGCTGTAGAAACTACACCTCAAGGATGACGGCCATGTGTGCAGTCCTGGCTGACCAAGCTGGAGCAGATGTACAGCCCAAACTCCAGCTAGCGTCTCTCAGTCTCCAGCGTTCGAGGTGGTCTCCCCAAAGCTCGTCCATTTTGTAGGAAACTGGCACTGCAACGTCGTGTCGCTGCAGGTATTTCATGAAACGTCTCATCTCCTGCTTTTTCCACCTTCTTTGCGAGTCTGTGGGACATCGAAGACAATCGAAACACTAAGTCATTTACTTCGTCACACTTGATATTGAACTTCTTGATTCTACCATCTATGTTCTCCTCCTCAGCTGCTTCCCCCACCGTGCAGTGTTCCCACCCACACTCTGCACCGTGCAGTGCTCCCACCCACACTCTGCACCGTGCAGTGCTCCCAACCACACTCTGCACCGTGCAGTGCTCCCACCCACACTCGGCACCGTGCAGTGCTCCCACCCACACCCTGCACCGTGCAGTGCTTCCACAACTTCTGAGTGGCCGACATAGCACAGGGATGGCTCCCTCATTGCTTCCCAAATGGTATCTTAAGAAATATTTTTGTTTGAAAAAGCCTCGAGAAAAGTGTAGCGCCTTCTAAAATAAACGCGGAAATAAGGAACATGTGAAGGCTAATTTAATTTTTAAATCACAGGAAAAATAGTCCAAGAGCAAATGCTTCGAACATTCGTCCATAATTAGAACGTAAAATCGCAAGCCACCTTGAAAAATACGAAATACGTACTCATTTGCTCGATTTCTTTTGGGACTGTGAAAAAAATGTACGAATTGAGGTCATTTCTCAACTATCACTGACCGAAAGTAAAGAGCATAAGTTATGGTAATTGATTGGGTCAATGTACATATGTCTGACTTGTAAAACAATAACACTGAATGTAAGACTGATTTGTTGTCTGAGTTGTGTCTGTAAGAAGGGAAACGTTTCGTAGTCGAATGGGAATTTTACTGCACCGTTAAACTGAACTCGAATTTTGCCGACAGAACTCCTTCAACGCTAATCGCGCAAACCTTGTGTTACAGATGTGCGGTGGTATTATTTACATACTCTTAGCGTGCAAGGCGCGCCTGTTTATCTACATGAGACTTGTTCATTAATGCGACAAAGTGAGGGCATATTGTACACGTTGACACCAAAGACTTGATGTCATAACTGTATTCAGGTTACCATATCATGCTACCTTGATCTAAAATACGGAACTGGAAGCGAATCAGAGGGTTCAACTTAATAAGATCAATTTTCAATTTGCTTGAAGGTAAATCTCCTTGCACAGTAGTCCCTGAAATTCCCCGTCTTTGAACAATTAGGAAATTCTTGAATATTTAGTTGAACTGAGTGCAATGATTACAAAGGTTACAAACTTCCACAGGCTCCCACTAGACTCACTTGTCCATAATTTGTACTACCTCTCTCTGGAGCCACATTTCCATAATTTCTACTACCTCACACTGGAGCCACATTTCATAATTTCTACTACCTCACACTGGAGCAACATTTCATAATTTGTACTACTTCACACTGGAGCCACATTTCCATAATTTGTACTACCTCACACTGGAGCCACATTTCCATAATTTGTACTACCTCTAACGTACGGTCCTCGATGAAAATAGCCTTAAATTTCGACAACTTTTTGCTTTACACGAAAGATAAACTTGTTTCATGCTGTGGCCCTTACAGCGCGTGTGGACCCAGGCTTTAGGCTCGTGAACAGAAACTCTGCCATGAATATCAACAGGAGATTTGTACGGAAATATGTACGTTCGCAAAAAAATTCAATTTACGTTTGTAATGCCACTTTCAACTGCATACTTTTTTTGTATCTGTATTCAAATTGCACTACTGTTGGTGTTGATTCATATTGAAGCAGAACTGGCGTAGAAGACGCTGCATATTGCCCAGCTTTACAGCCCTGCTATTAAAATATATTGCAAAATTTGGCGTACGAAATTCAATCATGTACGTTGCGTGTCTCATTTTGTTTCCCAGTATTGACAACTGCTCCAGGAAATGATAGAAGCGCAAATGAGGAAGGATTGTACTTTTTGCGTTCGAACGACGGTCGACGATGTGAAGTTGACGACCTTCCTCTCAATAATTACATGAAGTCCACGGGGCTGTTCCTCTCCAGTGAGACACGCTGTGCACAAGTCGCTTTCAATTTGTTAGCTAACAGCTAGAGCGTCTTCATCGCCCGATGGTTGGAGCCTCGCGAGGACGGCCGTGCGGAGCACCACCACGTCTCAATTAGTTTGCGGGTAAATCTTCCTGCACAGTAGTCCTTGAAACTTCCAGTCTGTGAACAATTAAGAAATTCTTGAGTATTTATTTGAACTGAGTGCAATCATTACAAAGGTTGCAAACTTCCACAGGCTCCCACTAGACTGACTCGTGTGAGTCTAAAGTGTCCATCACCAAAGGGTTATGGGCACTTTTGAGATCCCAATCCAATTTGTCACCACGTCTTCGTCAGCGTCTGTCATGTAGTTTGGTCGTGTTAGGAGAGAGGTTTGATTACCTCGACCCTTCATTAAAGTTGCGGAATATTTTTTTAACTGTGGCATAAAGAAACAGGCTATTTCCAACCTCTGCTTGTGGCCGCAGGATACCTACAATTGGTTAAAAGACCAACATGAAAGAAATGTCGTATTGGAGTTGAAATAGAAGTTAGTTCGGAGTGCGTCATCATTGCTGTCGCATGCTAATTACGAGATTTTCGAGTGAAACGCTACAGAATATCTCANGAACCTAGGATGTGGGCCATCATCTGGCGCGGCCTGACAACTTCCAAACTTAAAGTCTTCGTTTGATCCGTGAATTTCATCCTGAAGGAAATGCAAAATTCATGCAATGTAAGATTACGTCTTGAATTTGACAGAACGTTAAATTAGCATAATTACGTTGAAGGAAGCTTAGCTTGAGCTTAGTAGGTTTCAAATCACAAGAAATGATGGAGTTCCTCAGATATTACCCCAGCTCACCAGACCCAATGCACACCAGCATGCCCTGGAGGGCGCGGTTAGGTTACTTCTGCTACAAACAAACTTTTGACAGTCCTATCTAACCTGCCCTCTTTACTTCCTTCTATTTTAGCTTTTTCGCTGATTGTTATTTATCTTTTCTTTCTCTTTCTTAGCTTGCAGTTTCTATGCACAGGGCATCCTTTGTGGGAACACGCCTGTGCCTAAATTCCCCGTTCCCAACATTCACGCTAAATGGCCCCTTCTTTTTGCTCTCTTAAGATCGTCTTGGATGTGGCTAGGGAGCCTTAGACTAATTAATTGACTGATAATAATATCAACATGCTAACATGACGGATGACGACAGAGGCAATCCACGTCCAACTTGGGAAATGAGCCTCGTGCTCTTCCCGAACTGCTGCGCTGGCAGCTGACACAGCGGCTCAGGGGCCTGAAGTGTGGAGCTGTGAAGTGGAACACGACCTGGTGCAGGAACACGACCTGGTGCACCAGTGTCTTCCCCAACAGCTGACACTCCTGCAAGAAGCACGTGTGAAAACTTTCGTTTGTACGTCTACAGGCTTAAAATTTTACAAAAGCTAAAACTGCTAAACTCTCCAATGCCAGGCAGATGCGATCAATATTGTTACCGAGCTCATGGTGCAACGGAAATTTTTCTCACATCCCTGATTTTCCAGAGAATGAATCGCTTCGTCTTTCAATTGAGGGATTTCCATTCGTTGAGTCGCCGCATCCTGAGCGACCTATGTGAAAAAAAACTTCCATCTGAAATCACTGCAAGATTTTTATTAGTGCTACGATGGAGGTGATACCAAGAGAAGATCTTATCGGCCCTAGGAGCCATGTTACAGCCCTGGCAACTGAGCCGTATTGAGTAATAAAGGTTCAGGTCCCGTACTTGCTTGTCATTGTGTTACGAATTTCACAAGTCATAGTCTTCAGCAGCAATTGAAACCTGACGACGATCTAACAGACGACTTATTTCGCTAAAATTTGCACCTCTTCTACTAATTTTTTGAGTGTCTGAAATGAAGCTGAATTATGGACTGTGCCGCCTGACCGAAAAATTGCAGATGTCGGTTTTATTTTCAAGAATTTTGCTTGAGCTCCATACAATAACAAAGCAATCAATGACATGTAACTAAGATTCAGCTAAGTTTCTTCGGCAGGTAAATTTTCCACAGTTAATTAGTTCCAATAATCCGCTATTATGCCGAGAATAATTTTGGCATGGCAAAGTAATCTTCAGCCTTAATTATCGTTCACAAAAGATTGTATGTAAGTTCTTGCCGCAGGTACAATGAAGTGCTTTAATTATGTCATTACTCTGGCGCTTATTCCCTACAGAACAAATCTAGCGCAGCCCATAAAAATATCTTACGGCTAATTTTTCATACTAATGAAGGAACTGAGCAACGCCACGCGACGTTTGCGGCATTTTGATTCCCAGTCGCCGGTCTTACCTCAGAAGCCGATCGTCCCCGGACCTTGGTTCGGCTACGAAGTTTCTATATTGTTCTAAAAATGGTGTTTTCATGTTAGACGTGTGCACTGTGATGTGACCCGAAAGTTAGCAATTTGTATTCTTTCTTCTAAGTTGTAAGTAGACATTTTTTGCTCGAATGCTCTTACCATCGTTCTGAAGTCCTCTCGAACGATCGTTACAGCAAAATTTAGATGGTCTGATGAGGGAAGCATTTATCAAGAAACTAAGCGTGGTCATTTTGTGATCATAAATCGTGTATAAAAACTAATAATATTAAAGTATACTTGCTGTGCAGCTTTACTCATTTTTGATGAAAGCCACTGGAACACGGGCGCAAAAAACCGTCTCGCAAATTCCATCAAGGCCGCAGTGACCCTTAATTATTTATGCAGATGTGGGCTACGAAGCTCCCCTAGAGGCACATATACCGCCACATTTCATGACGCCCAGCAGGGTGAGCTGATGGCTCAGTCACACTCTCTTCAGGGCTCTGAAGAACGAACTTGGAAGAATTCAAAGTCGGAATCGCCGAGCTCCCTACGCATGCGCGACGTCTCCGTGCGGAGTACAGGAGGGCGCAGCACATAGCTCTCAGTTATGGCCCATTTTCAGGATCATTTGGCTCCATGACCTAGAATTGAATCTGGCTAATTCGCCTTTATAGACTCCGTCGTCATAAATAAACCGAGCGATCACTGGCGTCCTTGTTTGGTTTGCTCTCAAAATGCGTGGAAAAATACCGCCCATAGGCAAACACAGAGTACGTTTGCCGCTCAAACATATGCCATTAGCGGTCACAAATCTGGCAAATTGTGGTACTGAGCAACACGTTCGACCGAATTTTCTCGAATATTGCCATCTCCATACGTCAGGTAGGGAGTAAAGAAGGTTAAACCTTGCTCGTTACTCTGCGGTAAATTGCTCTCGCCACTGTGAAAAAAATGTCGTTCTTACTCTGCCAGCTGTACAAACAATGCCTTTCACTTGGCACAGCAAATGCATCTGTCCTACATCAAATAATTTTACTGTTTAAATTTTATTGTTTTCAATCTGAAGCCATGCATAAGTCTGTGAATAAAATTACTGTAACGGTGCATTTTTAACAGGCATAAAAACTTTGACATGGATCAATAGCGGTGACTCGTTCATATTGGGAGTGTGAGGTACAAGTGATGAAAACATTTTGTTTTCAATTTACTCATCGATTTACTCGCCCCTTGCAGCATCTACTCTGCAGCTCCCACAAAGTTTGGTACCCCGTAACTTGGAGTGACGCTGGGCTTTCGTTGACCTGCTAAGCCTTCTAGAATACGTTGCGGGCACATACATCTTCGGGGATGGTTTCCATAAGCCATTTCTGGTCATACTTTTGCTTGACAAGAGACTGGATAAAATACCAGTTGAAATTTTGTACCATTTTATCAATAAGCTTCGCTAGAACGCATCGCTGCAATTTCTTCCCCTTCAAGTGAGTGAGCTGCTAAGCCATGATCTCTGAAAGACGCAATTTAGCTCCTGAAGGCTGAGCATGATTCAAAAATTGCTCTTACCTTGTCACTGACGAATCATAGTTCAAATGTTGCTCTTAATCTTTCTCCTAATTTGTAAATGAGTTATGGCAAGATAAAATTCCTGAGTCATAAGTTAAATTCAACCCAAGCTAGAGCCAAGTCACTGAAAATACAAATTTTCTCATGGGATTCTATCACACAGGTATTGAAGAAATATCTTGACAAGCGTGCCAAAATGACTCTCTTGTACTGTAAGGCAAATTTTACGATATTGCAACGATATCTCGGAATAGAGTTTCTAAAGCTTCAATTGGACTTTGGTCCGGATGGATCTCATATCAAGGGCATTAATTACAGAGTCCATATGACGCCATGCAAAGAGCTGGCTGGAGCTCTGCCATCAGTCATCCTTTTCCGGAATCCATATGCTTCCAGACGCACGCCCCCTTATTAGCCTCATGGCGGAAGTCGTTAGAAAGACCTTTATTGCGTGCAGTGACAGCCGCCTGTTTGCACAGTTAAAGCCAGCAGGTCTCCGGCCCGGTCGCTCTCGCTCACGGCTGCCTCTGACACTCATGGCTTCTGGTGGTTGTCGTTGTTTCCACTTTTGACGAGGGAATGGGATGTGTTGAAGTGGAGTTCTTTCCATGATTTTGTTCGTTATACGCGGTGCTACCGTTTTCGCTATTGTTAGAGCAAACTTGGCAATGTGTTCCGGCTGAACGTTGGAGCTTTGAAAACTCAATCACGTCCACACGAGTATTTTTCAACAAATTTATTAAAGCGATGTTTTGACTATTTATTGGGACCCAGGAGAAATTTTTGTTCATATTTGTTTTTTGTAAATTACTTGTAGCGGGATTGCTTTGGGATAATTTGCGGATTCTCCAAAATTTGTATTGGACTGAAAGAATAATTTGAAATGTTTGCGACATACTTTAGCTGCCGCTGCTGAATCTTATGTTGTAATTATGAAAGAAATGTAGCTTAAATGTTGAATTTGGATAAATTTAATTTTTTTTTACGTTCTTTACTGCCTAAAACTTCACAATTAAATCCATTAATAAGTTTGAAATGTGAAATATAGAGGCCGGGCTTTGGACTAACCGTGAAAAACATTGTTTTTGTTGCTCGGATTTTGACTCTGGCTTCTTATTTTGCACAAATGAGGAATTGGAAATGAAAGTTTAGCGAAAAATGCTGTGAAAAAAAGAGAGGTACTGAGTGGGCTGCCGAAAGAGGCAGTCGCAGCACCAGAGGAGCGGGGACCCTTCAGGTGGGCCCGAGGGGCGGGCTGCTGTGGCCCCGCAGTGGTGAACTGGCATTGGGGCCATCTCGTCAGGGTGTGCGGTGGCAGAAATTTTCGCGTAGTTTTTCAACGATTTGAAAAACTTTATTTCTGAAATTTTTAGAAGTTGAATTTTTTCGTTGAATTTTTTTATAACTTTTCTCTCCCAGGTGGTCTATGCTCAAGTCAAATCCCCCTCCGCTCCCTTAGAGCCGTGATGGTTTCTGCCACAAAAAGTTGTCATGACTTCCAGATTAAAGACGAAAACTTTGATTTTTCGGAGCCGAGCAGCATCGGCACTCAGCGAAGCTCACGTGAAATAATATCATTCATTTTCATGAACGACATCCCCGTGCGACCTCATGCAGGGAAACGAATTATTCGATGATAATAGCATAACATCCCCGTACAACCTCATGTCGGGGAAATAAATAATTCGATGATAATAGCACAACATCCCCGTACAACCTCATGCCGGGGAAACAAATTATTCGATGATAATAAACTCATAGAAAAGAGAGTTTCTGTTCGTGACGGCTCTTGCAGACGACGCCCGTCTCCCGCCGACGGGGCTGGCGCACAGGACGCTGTCTCGACGGCAGAGGCGCGGTCTGCCGCAAGCCGGGACTCGTATTTACTGATATGAAAATTATTTCCAAGTGTGGCACACGACTCGGTAAAACCAAAATGTAATTAAATTTAACTTAACTCAACTCTAAACCGTTGTACCCTTATGTAAATTGCAATCATCTCGTGTTTCCTTCGCTCTGGTGTGCTAGTGCGCTCGCAGTCCAGTCCCCACAGGACTGTGGACCAGCACAAGCTTGAAAGACAGCCCGACCCTGAGTGGCGTAGGACTGCACAAGCCTGGCTGTGGACCTGCACAAGCTTGAAAGACAGCCCGACCCTGAGTGGCGTAGGACTGCACAAGCCTGGCTGTGGACCTGCACAAGCTTGAAAGACAGCCCGACCCTGAGTGGCGTAGGCCTGCACAAGCCTGGCTGTGGACCTGCACAAGCTTGAAAGACAGCCCGACCCTGAGTGGCGTAGGACTGCACAAGCCTGGATGTGGGGTGAGTTAGCTGTGCAGGTCGCACGCAAATTAGCCAGCGCTCATGAGCCTCCATTAACGCATTAGCGCATCCGGGGTCCTGGTGATGTACGGCCCTCGCCACACCCTCCGGCGCCGCTCTCCAGTGTCCCTTATTGCAAATCATAGTCGTTCGTTCCTCGAACAAAGGCGCTCTTAATTTTGTTTCCTATAACTACAGACTAATTGGGGGGACTTTGTTTGTTGCTGTGTTCATTTTCGGTGCAACGTGTGCTTCACTGACCAGACTTTGTTTGAGGAAAAAACTGTCCGTTTATGATGTTTTGAATACAGAAAGGTGAGTGCTTTTATGGTGAAAGTTGTGAATCGTATTGCACACAAAGCGTGTGTGTGTGTGTGCGTGTGTCTTTCCTCTTCTGCTTGAGCTGCGAGCAAATGTTCAATAAGCTGAAACAACAGCAAGTTTAACTCGTCTATACTAGAAACGGTGCATAAAGTACCTGAGGGCACCTTACGCACTTTTAGAAAAACAGCGCGCATTAAACGATTCTTTTGATTTTTCGTCATCGTAAACCGACCATTAGATTTGTATCCGAGGTCTTGATTAAAAACTTTCCTTATTGTTTCTTCCGACACTTCAAGATCTTTGAGAAGATGTCGCGTTGACTTCTCTGGATTTTCATCGGTCATGTCATGCACTTTTTTGACAAACTCTGGTGTTCTGAGTGAGTCAGATCGTTGACAATGCTGTTCTCCCTTGTTCATGGCGAATTCCTCTCCATTGTTTTCATTCACCTCCTGTCTAACTTTGCAAACGAAATATCTGGCCACTTTTAAAAATCTTGCAATTTCTAAATTGTTGTGTTTCGCTTTTACAGACACTATTACGGCGTGTCTTTTCATTTCATTAGTTATAGAAGTATCTGCCATGGAATTTTTCGAAATAAAAGATACATTAATTATTATCAGGTTAGTTTAAATCACAAAAATATGTCGTCAGATATCTTACGCACCCTGTACTGTTCTGTTTTATCTTTTGCGAGAAGGGGGGCAGTCACAGAATGAGTGCGTGATCAGCTCTGAATGCTGCACGGGGCAGCACGAGTCTCTGATGTTATTTTTTTCCTGTTCTCATTAATTTTAAGATTACAACTG